>WNYA01000012.1:1757190-1976199 GCA_019512145.1 Engystomops pustulosus | reverse complement strand
TGGTGCGCGCCGTGCGCGGAGGAGGTAGTGGTGCGCGCCGTGCGCGGAGGAGGTAGTGGTGCGCGCCGTGCGCGGTGGAGGTAGTGGTGCACACAATTTGAGAACTTGCTACTGAAACTATAAACCTTCTAAAATTCAAAAAAATAAGCAAACGTAAAAAAAAAAATAATGGAAATAGAAGGAAGACAAATGGCAAAAGTTTTCTACAACATAAATTTGTGGTATGGCATTTTGTTAAAAAACCTTGAACATTTGAAAGTTAGAAAAAAATTTTTTTTCCTAAAATGTTGAATTTTTTGCCTAATTTTTATACTAATAATAAAGTACAATGTGTCACGAGGAAACAATCTCAAGATCAGTTTGATAAGTTAAAGTGTTACAAAGTTTTTTTACATCACAAAGAGACACTGGACAGATTTTAAAAAACGGGTTGAGCCTTAACGGGCAAACTGGGTGCGTCCTTAAGGAGGTAAACAACCGCTTCCCTTTTGTAGTGTTTTTATTGTTTGTTTTTAATTTTTGTCTTGTATTATAAATGTATACGGAGGAGTCGTCTCTGACAACTTCCCTTTAAATCCTGATGTTGAGAACTCATTGGGGCACAAAATTACTTACCTGTCCCTACGCGATCCCCGACGAGAATGCACAGCTGCCGCGATTCACTTACAGTGTGTGCCCGATATCCTGCATGTGTCGCTTCCCCGCTTCGGTCCGCCGGAGTTCACCATCTTCCTCCCGGTGTATGTAAGTGCATTATATGCGACACAATTTTAAAGTTAAATCCCGTGGTTTGTCCGAATCCGTCAGATTATTTGCCGGCCTGCCCCCCGATTTGTATTGCATGAAAGCCGGCGCAATTGCGACACAATATGATTGCGTGCGCAAAACAGAAATCGTCAGGGAACCCGACGGAAATGCGGTCCGCAGACCCTTAGTAAATGTGCCCCATTTTGTATGAATAGGATGGACCAGAAACGCGTCAGGTGTGAGATCCAATTTTTTTCTCTGTAATTTTGATGCTTCTAATATGGAATACATTGGGGGTGGGTCGGCTTTCTAACTACTACTGGCTTTGTAAACCTTTGGTGGCTGCAGGCTAGCAGATTCGGGCCGTGTACGTGAATGTGTCCTTGAATACATCTTTTTCCCGCTGCTTGTTTAACGGGTTCAGGACCGGGCCCTTTCCTGTTTTTTAAATATCCATTTTTCACTCCCCACCTTCAAAAATCCTATAACTTTTTTATTTTTCCATGTCCGTAGCTGTGTGACGGCTTATTTTCTGCGTAACACATTGCTCTTCATAGTGATGGTATTAAATATTCCATGCCCTGTACTGGGAAGCGGGAAAAAAATTCCAAATGCACTGAAAATGGTGAAAAAACGTGTTTGCGCCATTTTCTTGTAGGCTTGGATTTTACGTCTTTCACTTCACGCCACAAATGACATGTCTGCTTTATTCTTTCGGTCAATACGATTACTTGGATACCAAATTTGTAAAGGTTTTATAATGTTTTTATACATTTACAAAAATTAAAACCTCCTGTAAAAAATTTTTTATTTCTTTATTTTGCCGTCTTTTGCGCTAATAACCTTTTCATACTTTGGTTGACGGAGCTGTGGGTGGTGTCAATTTTTGCGACTTTTGATGATGTTTTCAATGATATTATTTTTAGGACTTAACGAACTTTTGATCACTTTTTATAGAATTAAAAAAAAAAATTTGGCGCAATTTTCCGTTACGGGGTTAAATGCAGTGAAAAACCATTATTATATAACTTTTTTATTTTTACTATTTTATACACTCCATAGAGTACTTTAACCCTAGGTTGTCTGATCAATTCTACCATATGCTGCCATACTACAGTATGGCAGTATATGGGGATTTAACTCCTCATTCATTACAATGTGCTGATAGCACATTGTAATGAATGGGTTAAAGCGAAGTAGCCTCGGGTCTTCGGAAGACCTGAGACTGCCATGGCGACGGATCGCTGCTCCCCGATGACGTCACTGGGAGGGACAATCCTCAGAAAGATACCGGCGGCGATCAGCAAAAAAACACTCGATCTAGCTAGCACCGATCGCGGGTGTTACCGGTAAGTCTTTGCTGCAATATGCGTGAATTTATGGACTATACAAGATCTGTATCTGATGAACTTACTAATGTTATTGAATTCTGTACGACTGCTGATCATGATGCAATTATGAAACAATTGTTTGATCTGGAGAAAGCTCTGAAGAGCGAGTCACTCCACCATCCGGATGAAATGTTCTTAGACGTGTCTATAAAAGAAAACATCACCCGTAGAGATCTAAGATTACGTCCAGAATCTGCATTTAGAGATGATAAATTGTTCTGTGAAGAATGGGACGCAATATTACATAAGTGCTACATTTCTTTACTAGAAATTGTCTTGGAGTTTCTCCGGCGCTATAGATAACATCTACCATGAACTGCCCCCCCCCCCCCTTCGCACTACTGAGACATATCAGCAGGGCTATAAAACATCAATTGCCAATATAGAATTAGCAGAAAAAGAGTTACTAGCCAAAACATGTAGTAAGAGACATGACTATGCATCCGGTTACATCAAAAATTGGCAGAAGAAAACAAATCGATACAGAACTTCGGACGGTAACGCCTACACAAAGGAGGAAAGGAAAGTATATAATGGAGGGTCGTCTCCAAACATTGCAAGTGAAAACCACCAGCCGAATAGATCTAATAATGCCACTGGCGGGAATAACTCCATCCAAAACCCCCACAGTAAATATCCCCCCAAAAAGCCGCCTAGACCAGAGAACAATAGATCTAAGAACTTTTTCACGTCCTGATCACACGGGAGGGGATCATGCCACTAGAGCAGATGTTAAGAATAAGAACCCACATTCTCACCTTACGACACGTCGCGCCAAAGTAAGGTCTCCTTCCAATCCAGCTACTACTAACCCCGAAAATAAAAACACCCCCATCACTACTTATTTCTCTTCTTTATCCAATAATAACTCTTCCAACTCCATGCTTGAACCTAGACCGCCACTAAACCTCCACCTGGCAGACTTGAGGGTCTTAAAGGGAACCTGTCACCAGGAGAGCCATTTTTAGCACTCCCTCCCATGCGGAACAGTCTAGCAGGGGTGAAGTATACTCGATGGAGAAATTTACACTGGATCAGGAAGTCCCTCGCACTCACCACAGTTGTGAAGTAGGACAGTTCGAACTCCCTCCAGTCATCATCCGACAGGTCAGGGATATCCTGTCTTCAGCATTCACGGGCTCTATCAAATGGTCTGAACTTTTGTTCTTGCAGTAGAGCATAGCACTCAGTGAGTGGCTTAGGGAGGTCCGGGGTCAGAGTCTCTAGTTGAAAAATTTCACTATCAGTCTAAAGGAACGAAATTGGGCTTTAAATGCATGTCGCAATTGCGTGTAGTGGAAGCTAGCCATATTGGGTACAGTATGTCTCTCCCTTATCTCTTTAAAACTAAGTAACTCTGCATCCGGGGATAAGAGCTGATCTACAAATTTCACCCCAGCCGCCCCCCACATTGTCCAGCCTGGGAGGGAGAAGAAGTGAGAGAGCCACGGATTTAACCACAATGGAGTCCTAGGCTCGCTTCTACCAGGGTTTGTGCCCTAAGCCAGCACACTGCTACCGCTACCGCTACGTAGGGGAAGTGGGGTATCGGATGGGGACTTGTATCTTTACAGCAGAATTGTAAGGGCTTCGTAAGAACCTATCAGAGCTCCAGCCAGCGCAGTAGCCGCATTACCCATGTCTATGTCTACCACTGGGCATATACTAGCTGGGAAGCCAGGTAATAAAGATACAGATCCGGGGAAGCCAGTCCACCCCTAAACTTGGGAGCTTGAAGCAGCGCTAGACTGAAGCGCGGGGCGCCACCCTGCCCTGCCGTCTATGCGTTTAAACAGGCTCTTGGAAAGCAGTATAGGACAAGCGTGGAAAAGGTATAGAAATTTAGGGAGGAAGATTATTTTAAATATGTTAATACGACCGTACAAGGACAAGGGGAGAGTGGACCAGGCTTTTAAGTGAGATTCCGTTGCAGTTATCAGGGGTGTGATATTTAACTCCGTATATGTCTGAACCTTGCGTGATACCTGGACTCCTAGATATTTAAAAGAGGACACCACCTGGACCGGGACGGGGACTGATAAGGGAAAAAGGGCCGATTTATCCCAGTTAACCCGGAGACCCGAGAACCCCCCATAGCGTTCTATCAGGGATAAAAGGGATTCCAGAGAGGGGCCCACATCTCCAAGGTATACAAGTGTATCATCAGCATAAAGGGATACCTTTTCGATAATAGTACCTCTAGTAATGCCTTTAATGCCATCAGAGTGACGGATCGCCACAGCGAGGGGCAAGTGCGAAGAGGAGGGGAGATAGTGGCCAACCCTGTCTAGTGTCCCTGGCCATAGGGAGAGTGGGTGAGATATTAAGATTGGTCCTACTCCTTACCCTAGCCTTAGGGTCGTTATACAGTAGTCTAACTAGTGCTGTAAAGCGAGAGGCTATACCCAGTCTGGGCAAGAGGGTCCACAAATAGGTCCACTCCACAGAATCAATCGCCTTGCAATTATCTAAGGATAATATAAACCCAGGATCTGATGATCTCTCTGCCTCCGCTATGTTTAAATGCAGTCTTTGTATGTTTATGTCAGTTCCCCTCCCAGGTATAAAGCCTGTCTGGTCCGGGTGAACCAAGGATAATATTACTTTGTTGAGCCTTGTTGCCAGAATTGTTGCTAGTATTTTAACATCTGAGTTTAGGAGGGAAATTGGACGGTATGAGTCGGGAAGTAGCGGGTCCTTACCAGGCTTAGAAAGAACTACAATAAGGGCCTCTTGCATGGAATCAGGGAGGGAACCACTGTCAAACACAGCGGAGTACAGGCTAAGGAGATGGGGGACCAGAGTCTCACAGTTATCCCTATACCACTCACCTCCCAACCCGTCAAGTCCAGGTGTCTTACCGGGGGGTAACGATTGGATGGCCAGTTCCACCTCCTCCGCCGAGAGCGGGGCATCAAGCTCCGATGACTGGGCCGTTGTGAGCCTCCAAAGTGGAAGATTGTCAAGGAATCTGGAAATCTCGACGGAAGAGGCAGACAATTGGAGCTGTAAAGAGAATAGTAGAATTCGTGAAATGCTATGTTTATGGCCCGGGGTTCTGTGATCAAGGCTCTGTTACCGTCAAGCACAAGGACGTTCAGCCCACGAGAGATATACGTAAGCAGCTTCCCATTTTTATCTCCAAATTCAAAGATAGACGCTTCCCTGGCAAGCAGGCGCTTGCTGGTGCGCTCTTTCACTACAGCTAGATGATTCCTCTGCGCTTGTGCCCAAGTCTTTTTGCTCCCCGGAGTAGGCTTCTCTAGATATTCCTTTTCTGCAGTCACTAGCGCAGCAGTCAGCCTCTCCTCTTGCGCATTTAATGACTTTCTATGGCCTGCTACCCCCAACATAAATGCTCCCCGCACCGAGGACTTGTACGAGTCCCAGACTAGGAGAGGATCAGGATGGGTTGAGTGTATGTCCCAAAACTCACTGTGCGTTGTCCTAACAGTACTCTGGACCGCTGGGAATAGGAGCCAGGCCGAGTGCAGGCGCCATAGGCGGGAGTCGCTGGGGGGGCTACAGAGAAGCTAATGATCAAGGCAGAGTAGTCTGATGCAATGCGCGGGCAATATGATACTTGATTGAGGTGCGGTAACATATCTGGGGAGACAAAGGCCAAATCAATCTGAGAGAAGCTCTTGTGCACAGAGGAATATAATAAGTATTCTCTCTCCTGAGGGTGCTTACTAAGCCAAGCATCGGCGAGGTTTAGGGAAGTGAGCCACTCATTCAGACGGACCGAGCCTTTGTCTAGGTCTCCGATCCAAGGAGGGATTAGGGACTGCATTGAAGTCTCCGATGCAGAGTACCAGACTGGGAGGCATAGCTGCCAGTTTACTGGATATTAGGTGCAGCACGGCTGGATCAAAGGGAGGGGGGACATAGATCGACGCTATTGTGAAGGTAAAACCCCATAGGGCACAATGTATGACCACATACCGGCGCTAAGTGATCCGGCGCTACTTCTATGACTTCTATGGGGAGCGCTTTAGATATGAGTATAGATACTCCCCTAGCATAGACAGAATAAGAGGAATGATAACCTCTAGCTACCCATGCCCGCTTCAGAGATAGGACTTTCTGACCCATAAGGTGTGTCTCTTGGATACATACAATGTGAGGGGCCTGTCGCTTAATGACATCTAACATCAGGGCCCTCTTGAATTTGGAGTTGAGTCCCCTCACATTCCAACTCATTACTTTAAGTGAAGACATATTAGCGGAAGGGAAAGGGGTGGGGGGAAGGAAACGTGAGCAACCAAGCATTCCTCCTTTCATACCACAGAGACACAGACAGACAGACAACAGATAACATAACAAGTATAACCAGAACCAAACGAGCAATCCCAAGATTGTAAACCCCCTGTCTAACACCGTAACAGCAGTAGTGTAGACCTATACCCACTAACAGTGGTAACAGTGGTCCCTAACTTAAGACAAACCTACACCATTTGTCCCGGGACCCCAAACCCTAAATGTATAGATAAACAGGAGATTGTTAGGCAGCCATATTTAGAGAAAGCAAAAGGGGAGATAGGGGGGGAGAGACATGGGGAGGGAATAATAACAGGATGGGGGAGGGGGGGAGGGAGGAGGGAGAGGGGAAGGGGGGGGGGAAGGCGGAGGAAGAGGGAGAAGTGCCATATGTGGCGCAGAGGTCAAGTTGACCAAAAGAGAAAGCAAATCAAAGGGTACAATTTGAGAGGCGCGAGCCCCAATGTAAACCAATATTAGAAAACCAGAACAGTCATTTGGAATACCCATGACGTCTATTCAGGACTAAGTCCATGCACATCAGATAGAAGGATATCGGTCCAGTCACTCAGGAGGTGCGGGCCTTCCAGAAGGTGCCCGAGGAGCTGCATCAACCCAATGAAGGGCTTCGGTTGGGCAGGTGATGTATCGAGTCTTCTGGCCTTCCACAATTCGGAGTTTGGAAGGGTACATCATGCAGTATTTATACCCCTTGTCACGGAGGCAGGCACGAACTTCAGTGAACTGTTTCCTGACTGATGCAGAGAAATCAGGATAAAAGGACACCCTGCTGTTATCATACCGAATTTCTCCCTCGGTACGGAAGTGCAGCAGCCGGGCCAGGAAGGGTCTTGGATTGCCCCTGGGGGGCCAGGGCAGGATGGCACTCGATGGGCCCTTTCCACTGTGAAGAACGGGGAGAAGGTATCTGCAGATAGCATATTTTTGAGCCAATTTTCAAAAAAGGATACAGGGTCTGACCCCTCCACTCGGTCGACCACTCGGACGTTGTTCAGTCGCAGCCGGTTTTCGAGGTCATCAGCTCTGTCGATGGATGCAGACATTTGGCGCTGAAGCTCACTGATCTGTGTCGGCATAGGCCTCTGGACATCCTCCACCTCTGATATCCTACGTTCGGTTTCGGTGATTCTTTCTTTGGCTTTATGGACATTGTGCCTTAATAAAACAAAGTCCTGCTGTAGCTCATCCACCTTGGTGACAAGTTTGGACTGGCACCTGTTTATGGCCGCCAGCAACTCTGCAAATTTGGGGTCCAGCTCTGTGGCCGGATCAGGCGGGTCGGCGCCCTTCTCATAGCTCACAAGCTGTGGCGGGCTCTGGGGGCCATGAAAGAGGGAGGGAGAGGAGTTTGGGGACCCCCGAGGAGAGCGGGGCTGGGTACGGGAACATTCCCCCAACTTTTTGGCAGCGTTTCACTCTATCTGTGCAAGAACGGCTTGGGATGTGGAGCATTCCTGCACATCCAGGGGTTCCAAAGACTGAAATGGGGGATCTTCATGGACGGCATTTGCAACTTTTTAAAACAAAATTAGAAAAAGGCTCCAAAGTCGCAATCAGTTCCAAGCTAATTTCTACACCTGGTCAAGGGCAGCCATAGATTTGCGCCAAAAACTTTTTTGCAACATTTTTAAAAAGTCACAACTTTCATACTTGGATTCAGGTGATAACTTTGAACACTGAAGAAAACTAGGCAATGGCGAACTTTGAAAGGAGACTGTTTTAGGTGAAAAAAAAGTCCCAAATGAGCACAAGCACCATGAAAAGTCTCCAAAAATTTTGAAAAGGAAAGCCAAAAGTTTGATACATGTGCCAAATTGAAAAGTTCCTTTTGATAGTACAGGGCTAGATTTAATTGTATGTCAAGGGTGTGAACTTTGGGCACGTAGAATAGTATTTCTTGCTGTATTTTTCCTGAAAAGTTGTGATTGGAAAACCTCTATCTCATTTACCAGTCTCATAGACCTTAGATGTTACCTCAGTGATGAAACTGTCCATATATGGAAAGAGACATCACAAGGAAGACATGCTGATTAGTTTCTCTCCTGATATGGTTTCTCACCAGCAACATCTCCGCCAAGTACTTACCAGGTTGCGCAAAAAACCACCTCTTCGCTAAGCTGGAAAAGTGTGTTTTTTGCGTCCAGAAGGTTTCCTTCTTTTCAGTTTCGGTGGTTCGCTCTTTGGCTTTATGGACATCATGCCGTAGTAAAACAAAGTCCTGTCGCAGCTCATCCACCTTGGTGACAAGTTTGGTCTGGCACCCGTTTATGGCCACCAGCACCTCTGCAAATTTGCGGTCCAGCTCCGTGGCCGGGTCAAGAGGTGTGCGGGAGAATTTCCCCAACTTTTTGGCAGCGTTTGACTGTATCTGTGCAAGAACGGCTTGGGATGTGGAGCATTCCTGCCCATCCATGGGATCAAGGGACTGAAATGGAGGATCTTCATTGACGGATTTGTCATCCGATGGAGGCGCAGATGCCCCAGACGCTGCTTTGAGCAATTTACCCGTCTTCCTCCGGTTACCCATGACGTCTGAGCAGAGAGGGCAGGTGATAAACAATCGAGGAGCCTAGCGTCCAGTAATTAGCAGAGATAAGAGTCCGAGCCCACGTGGAGAGATGCAGCGGCACTGGAAGGGTTAATATAAAACAGAACCCAGGAACAGGGGATCACTGGCAGTATGGAGGGCTCCGGCAGGGTGCAGCTCCGTTCTCAGTGTGGGGTCCGGTGATCGGATCTGCGCCGTTAGTAGCTGCAGGGCCGGGCGGCTATGATCCGGCCGCCACGTTGCCGGCCAACGTGGTTGAAGTGCGGGGAGCGGCGCAGAGCCGGTGACCGCCGCAAGATTGGATGAAGGCAGGCACCTGGAGCACCAGTGAGCAGGCTGGCGGGGGAACAGGTGTAGGATGGCTGCCTAGGGAGGGAGATAGGCTGCCGGGTCCCGGGAGCTCCGCGGCGCACGTCCTCCTGGCTCGGCATCAGGCCATTCCCCCCAGGACTTCCTTGTTGAGCTACATCGGGCACACCATGCAACCAAGCCCGCCAGCAGCCGATGATCACCCTAGAGACGTATTATGCTGGGTACACAGATTTCAATTGAAGAACAATATCATGAACAAAGCACGTTTAATCGACCGGATAGAATTTTAAGGTGCCGCTTACAGCTCCTTCCCCATCTGTCCAGATTGACATTGCTCAAAAGAAAGGCTCTGAAACTATTACTGAACTCCCTAAGCCAAAAAGAAATAGCTTATTTATGGGGATTCCCCTTCCGCCTCCAGATCCGCCATCGGGGCAAAGTACACGTCGTACGTCATCCAACCGAGGTCCCTCAAGTAGCCGCAGACCTCAATATTGCTATTCCTGACATAGAGACATGGCCAGCTCTTCCGGGTCCTCCAGGTCTTGTGGCACCACTTCAGCGACCCCCTAGATGGCGACCGAGGTGGGAACAGGAGAGGAGAGGATATTGAGAAAGACAAGAGGGCCCACCTGACTGACTCCACTTTGGTCCTCAGGGGTGATATAAATGACATGTTACTTTCATACTTTGCCCTCCTATGTGCGTGCCCGAGGAGCTGCTCAGCCCAATGAAGGGTCTTCGTTGGGCGGCAGAAGAATCGAGTCTCTTTCTGGCCGTCCCAATTCGGAGCTTGGAAGGGTACATCATGGGTATTATTTAAACCCCTATCACGGAGGCGGGCACGAACTTCGGTGAATTGTGCCACAGGACGTTTGTTCCTGACTGATGCAGAGAAATCAGGGTAGGATGACACTCTGCTGTTACCGTACCGAATTTCTTCCCTTGGTACAGCCTGCCCTGAGGATAGAGTCCCTGCCCTAGAGTGGCAAAGCCGGGCCAGGAAGTGTCTTGGATTGCCCCCAGGGGGGCCAGGTCGGAATGGCACTCTATGGGCCCTTTCCACTGTGAAGAACGAGGATAAGGTACTGCAGTAGCCTATTTTTGATCCAATTTTAAAAAAAAGGATCAGGTCTGACCCCTCCACTCATTTTTCGGGAAGGCCAACCACTCAGACGTTTTTTTCCGTCGGTTTTTCGAGGTCATCGCTCTGTCAATGGATGCAGACTACTGGCGCTGAAGCTCTCTGATCTGTTGTCGGCATAGGCCTCTGGACATCCTCCCACCTCGTTATTCTGCGTTCAGTTTCGGTGGTTCGCTCTTTTTGGCTTTATGGACATCATGCCGTAGTAAAACAAAGTCCTGTCCAGCTCATCCACCTTGGTGACACATTTGGTCTGGCACCCTTTATGGCCACCGCACCTCTGCAATTTGCGGTCCAGCTCCGTGGCCGGGTCAAGAGGTGTGCGGAGAATTTCCCCAACTTTTTGGCAGCGTTTGACTGTATCTGTGCAAGAAACGGCTTGGGATGTGGAGCATCCTGCCCCATCCATGGGATCAAGGGACTGAAATGGAGGATCTTCATGACGATTTGTCTCCGATGGAGGCGCAGATGCCCCAGACGCTGCTTTGAGGCAATTTACCCGTCTTCCTCCGGTTACCCATAACGTCTGAGCAGAGAGGGCAGGTGTAAACATCGAGGAGCCTGCGTCCAGTAATTAGCAGAGATAAAGTCCGAGCCCACGTGGAGAGATGCAGCGTGCACTGGAAGGGTAATATAAACAAACCCAGGAACAGGGATCACTGGCAGTATGGAGGGCTCCGCAGGGTGGACTCCGTTCTCAGTGTGGGGTCCGGTGATCGGATCTGCGCCGTTAGTAGCTCAGGGCCGGGCGGCTATGATCCGGCCGCCACGTTGCCGGCCAACGTGGTTGAAGTGGCGGGAGCGGCGCAGAGCCGGTGACCGCCGCAAGATTGGATGAAGGCAGCACCTGGAGCACCAGTGATGCAGGCTGGCGGGGGAACAGGTGTAGGATGGCTGCCTAGGGAGGAGATGCTGCCGGTTCCGGAGCTCCGCGGCGCCCGTCCTCCTTGCCGGCATCATGGCCATTCCCCCCAGGACGTTCCTTGTTGAGCTACCATCGGGCACACCATGCACCCACCCGCCAGCAGCCGATGATCACCCTAGAGACGTATTATGCTGGGTACACAGATTTCAATTGAAGAACAATATCATGAACAAAGCACGTTTAAATCGACCGGAAGAATTTTAAGGTGCCGCTTACAGCTCCTTCCCCATCTGTCCAGATTGACATTGCTCAAAGAAAGGCTCTGAACTATTACTGAACTCCCTAAGCCAAAAAAATAGCTTATTTATGGGGATTCCCCTTCCGCCTCCAGATCCTGCCATCGGGGCAAAGTACACTTCGTACGTCATCCAAACCGAGGTCCCTCAATAGCCGCAGACCTCAATATTGCTATTCCTGACATAGAGACATGGCCAGCTCTTTCCGGTCCTCCAGGTCTTGTGGCACCACTTCAGCGCCCCCCTAGATGGCGACCGAGGTGGGAACAGGAGAGAGAGAGGAATATTGAGAAAGACCAGAGGGCCCACTGACTGACTCCACTTTGGTCCTCAGGGGTGATATAAATGACATGTTACTTTCATAAATATCTTACTACATTGTTTTATAATAGGATATATAAAATATAAGTGCAATTCATTGAGATGAGTAACTAACATTGGTTAGTTACTTCATCTCACTGAATTGCACTTATTATTTTCTTAATCTTTAGCCGAAATCTTCATACATATTCTGTATTTAGCCTTCTTTTGTCAAAAGTCGGCCTATGGGTTGGGCCTCCTCGCAGTTAGTTTTAACCTCCTAACCGGGGACTTGCACTCAGCTGGTCTGGTATTTTCTTACTTCCCCACACGTGTGACTAGACCAGACGCTCTTGTCGTCTAGGTCTTCTCATACTCTCTCTCCACATACTTTCCCTTAGTGTGCGTCTCGGTTTCCCTCTCCTTGGGATTTCTTCCTTTCCCCTTCTTCATTATACGTTGTTCGTAACCTGTTGTTTCTTTCTACCCCCCCCCTCTTCAGATTCACTAAACCCTCCCCAACACGAGCAGCGTAAATCTGTCCTTCTGCACATTCAATGAGAGGAGGCCGAGCAAACAAGGTCAAATATTGTACCGTATGCACAAGAAGCGGGTGATGATTGCCATGTTCCAAGAGAGGCACCTTGTGGAAGGAGCCATACCCAAATATTCCTGCAGTTTCTACCCTACTTGGTACCACAGCCCCCACCCCGAGCGTAAAGTGGGAGGAGTCTCCATAGTATTCCACAAAACAATCCAATATTCACTCATAGGCGCCAAAAGGGACCCGATGGGTAGATACCTGTCTCCTAAGATATCTGTACGTAGACAAGTCTTCACTATAGCCTCTGTTTATTTCCCCAACCAGGATCAGATCCTTTGGAGTAAAAATGCTTCGTGCTGTAACAGATTTTGCAGACGGCTCAGACGTCATCCCGGGGGGTGATTTTAATCTGTTATGGACCCGACACAAGACTGGTCCACGGGTAAGTCTCCCGTCTCTTCTACCAAAAGACGGAGACTCAAAAACAAGCTGA
Source organism: Engystomops pustulosus (assembly GCA_019512145.1). Classification (NCBI taxonomy): domain Eukaryota; kingdom Metazoa; phylum Chordata; class Amphibia; order Anura; family Leptodactylidae; genus Engystomops; species Engystomops pustulosus. Next base: position 1,963,278 of record WNYA01000012.1, on the reverse strand, counting down.
GAACATTACACCCGGTAGACTTGTGGCCTACTCTACACCCGACAGTTAAGGAATCTAGTTATCATCCATTACCACATAACTCATATCACAGACTGGACATATTTTCCCTACTCCTTTATATGCTACCTAGATGCTCTATTGACTTGTTCCTCTGGACTGACCGTGCCCCCATTTATGGCTCCCTTGCGGGGCACCAACCCTCACACGCAGAGGCCAATGGAGACTAAATGACCACCTACCAGATGACCCAATATGTAAACAGGAAGTGACATCAGCACTTCAATCGTCTTGACATCCCCAACGGCCAAATGGGAATCCACCAGAGAAAAGATAAGGTGGATATTTATGTCACATGGTCTCATAAAAGAAAAGGGGATAAATCTTTAAACACTCTTAGATACTCTAGAAAATAGAGAATGTAGCAATCGGTCCACACCTACTGACACTGAAAGCCGAGAGATCTTCACTGAGACCGGAGATCCTATCCATACTAGGTGTGCCCGGGAGAGATTCCAGAAGGCCATCCATCCACAGATGTCCACAACGCACGGAATTTCCATCAACTCCACCACAAAGGGAGTTATTCACAAAGAGTACGAAATTCTAGACGAGTTCTCTGGATACTACTCCAACCTATACAACATCCGCAATACAGAACAATAGCAGCCAACTGCCCCAGGGGTGACACCGGAGAGGTATCTTAGGCCGTATCCATTGCCCCGTACCCCCACAGCCGGGGCATTAGCCTTGGAGAGGGACATCACTGAGCAAGAGAGAATTTGTTATCAAAAACCTCAAGGAGGCAAAAGCCCCTGAGCCAGAAAGCTGCCCCCCCTCCCCCGGCACTTACCTCCCATCCTAAGCGAGAGGCTCCTCCAGCATGTCCCACCCCTCCCATTGTAGTAACTAGCGTCCAATAACCTCCTAAATGTGGACACGAAAATATACTCTAAGGTTTTGGCCACGAGATGCCAAGATTTTATCCCAATGGATCTCATCACCAATGGCAGCGGGCAGGGGTCTCCACTATCCCACCTTATATATGTCCTAGTGATGGAGCCTCCGGCAATAGCCCGTCCATACAAGGGATAGCAACAGGCCGGATGCTGGGAGTTGTAGTCCCTCCATATAGTGTGTGTGCTCCTGGAACATGCTGGGAGTTGTAGTCCCTCCATTTAGTGTGTGTGCTCCTGGAACATGCTGGGAGTTGTAGTCCCTCCATATAGTGTGTGTGCTCCTGGAGCTCCATTATCTAGCTGATCTCTGCTAGGCACGGTAGTGATCGGTGTGAGGCTTCAATTGCGGGACGCGTGGCTGCTATTTCGTTCTTGCAGGGTATTGTGCGCCACTTTGAGCGCCGTTATTTGGTTGACAATTGTTGGACCTTCTTCTTAACCCCTGAATCTCCATACTAATGATTGTTCGAATCTGAGATATAGTACTCCATGTCTTCCTTTGGAGGAATAGCCTTCAAAGAAAATGATCTGGCCTGGCTCTGTGTTAACCGCCAGGTGCTGTGTCCTCTGAGGGCATCTTAGGTTTCTCGACACTGGGACGTAGCATGTCCTGCAGTGGGTGCAGAGGATATGTCCGTCGGCCGTGAGCCTTGGCGCGCTTGATAGAGGTACATGCCTCCACGTGGGCAATAAGGGGTTTCTAGTACCTTCATAGTAGACGCGGTGCGGGGCCTGTTTGCATTGTGGAGAGCGAGCTGCTGGCGAACCATTGTGAGAAATGGGTTGTCCCGTTCGCCTTGGTGTCTCTGGTCCACAAAACGCAGCCAACAAATAACCTGCGTCCTTGCAGGTATCCCGGCTTCGCCACCCTTTCATTCCGACGTCCCATCTCACATGCCTGATGTCTTGGGTCGAATCAGTAAGGGTGGGAGTGCTGGGCGTTTGGTTCCCGGGCTCAGGCTCGTTAGGTGGCGATGCGGATTTGCAGGGGAACTCTGCGGTCGGAGAAGAAGCTCCCATATCCTCTGGACGCTGGGGTCGGTACATCACTGGGACTTCTCCTTTGGACTATTTATGTGTCTTCTGGTGCTGAAATCTGGGTTATAACGATGGCTTAACTTGGGGAAGGAGCAAGAGCTGAGCTCCCCCACATACCTCAGCTCCTCCACAGGCAGGCCACGCCCCCATTGCGATCAATTACTTATAAGGTTTCTTCTCCATTGTCCAGCCAGTATCTGCTATTAGTGAGAAGTTGCACAGTTCCAATCACCATCACCTCATCCCTTCAGTCATTGTCTACTCGGAGCCATCTGGAGAATACCCATCTTTCACCATCCCAATGTCATGGACACAATTTGCTTATATAGAGCACGTTTGACTCTTAGTTTCTTTTCGCATGTTTCCTTCAGGTATATAGATACTAGGATCCCAGAGGTTTCTCCTAAAGATGATCCTTCCATCACTGATCCACAAGGGATCCGGGAGAAGGACAGAGGGAGCAATGGCGGCCAGGATCCTGGAGCTCACAATGGAGATGATCTCCTTGATAACCGGATCGAGGTGAGCGATGGTGAGAGGTCTCCCAGGACATCGGGACTCTATCTCTAGGAATAAAACCGAGGGGAATGACTGGAGAGGTGAAGGATCTTAGGATCTAGTAGGATCAGTGTCTCCCCGATACACAGGATTACCACAGTGTGAAGAAGTCGTCTGGTGAGTGTGTTTTGTCGTATGTGAACCCCCGGGGGTCAGGAGGATGGACCCAGAAGCACCATCACCGAGCCGACACGTCATCACTGATAACAGAGCCAGAAGATCCTACAGAAGCTACGCCTCCACAGGAATCACTGAGGCTGCTGAGCGGAGATGGTGGTAGCGCTGACGGGAAGGTCTGGGACATGTACAAAAACACAAGGGAGGGGTCGGGTGATGACCTGTGTCATTTGTGGGATTTCAGGTTCCATTAAGGTGTCAGGAACGTAACTGTCTATTTCTCCATGGAGGAGGGGAGGTATATACGAAGGAACACTCAAGAAGGACCAGTACCAAGGAATCATGATGGAGACCACCAGCCCTCACATTAACCAGGTAAGAGGAGACCTTCCTGATTATAGAGGAAGAGCAGGTGAGGTGTGAGGTCACCTCCTACCATCATCTCATCATCACATATAGACAATGATCAGTCCTGTGTATATTTCCTATAGATGATCCAGGTAAGAGAAATCCAACCGGAGAGATGTCCAAGTCCTGGAGATTCCCGAAGATATTACACCAGGAACCAGAGAGATGGTCCCCAGTCCTGGAGATTCCCGAGATATTAACACAGGAAACCAGGAGAGATTGTCCCAGTATGAGATTTCCCGGGATATTTAAAGAGGAACCGAGAGATTCCCAGTCTCTGAAGATCCCGAGAATAAAGAGAAAACCAGAGAGATATGGTCCCAGTCCTGACTCTTCCCGAGATATTAAAGAGGAACCAGAGAGAGTCCCCCAGTCCTGAAGATTCCCGAGATATTAAAGAGGAACCAGAGAGATGTCCCAGTCTGAAGATTCCCGAGATATTAAGGGAAACAAGAGAGATGTCCCAGTCCTGAAAGTTCCCGAGATATTAAATGAGTGGAACCAGAGCATGTCCCAGTCCTGGAGGATTCTCGAGATATCAAAAAGAGGACCGGAGGAGAACTGTCCCCCTGGATCATCAGGTAGGTGGAAGCTGAGGTTCGTAAATACTATATAGATGGATGTAATGAAGCTCCTTACCAGCAGCAGTGGTGGAGGGTCTAGGGCAGGGGTTCTGACCGCAGTACATAAATCATCTCTTAGCTATCTCTGAGTGCCAGGTTCAGGAACAGTGGATCCTCTGGGACCCACTGCGGGAGGTGGTACTAGCCGACACCTGGAAACCGGAAGGCTAAGTAGCACCTGGGCTCACTAGAGCCGCTGCAAAGGGGATGGGCTGGCTGCCGGCAGGTACTACCAGGTCGTCCACAGGTGCACCTAGCCGTTGATGGCAGTCGAGCGTACCTAACAGGAGACAGTCTTGTGGTCAGGTCCAGGCAGAAGGTCAGGGCAGGCAGAGATGCAAGGTGAAAGTCCAAAGCGGGGTCAGCAAAAGGGTGGTCCAGACAAATGGGAACGTGAGGATAGGCACACGGGACACAGGAAACACAGCAAAACGGAGTAACTCAGGACCCAATTTAGTGCTAAAAAATCTGGGTTTTTCTGCACTTCATATTAATTAGAAGCGCTTGTGTATTCTAATACAGAGCCCAAAGCCACCTCCTACACATTCGTTTATAGGGTTGTTTTTTTATTTGTCGAGGTGACTTGCATCTAGTCATATGCTCCTGAAGTTTTAATAAGCATGAGGCTTATAACTTAGGGCGGAATGTGACCTCAGATCGGCTGGGATCAGGAGATTATTCCCCCTTAGTCCTGTTCTGGAGGCTTCTGTCCATCACTGGATATAAGAGAATCTCTGGAGAGAAATTTCCTTGTTTTATCAGTCCTTCATGTTGATCTTCCAGGAAAGTTGTGGTGGAAGGAGGAGCGGAGAGGAAAAATCCCTCATCAGTGACAGAGGAGGGTATAAGAGCCTTTATGTATCTTGTGGGTTATTCTTCCCTTAGACATTGCAGGGAAGAGGGTCACATCCAGGGGAGAGATGGGAGATGCACATAGACACGGTTTATATATTTGTATGTCTCCGGTTTCCTCCTCAGGTCAGATTCATTAGATATCTACTATGTGTCTTTTTTTTTTAGTTTCGTGTTATGATTAAGGTTTGGAGGAATGTAAGAGATAGCAGAGAACACAACCAACATTTCTTGATATTGTTAAAAATAATATTTAAAATGAATGGCCAAAGTCATGATAAAATCTACGACTAGAGAATTGTGAAAATTTTAAATGGCTTTTACATATCTGTTTTTTTATGATCTATGGATTTAAGTCTAGCAGTCAGAAGAGAACCTTTATTGGTAGAGGGCACTATACTGCAGTTAGGGCCCAAAATTATACTGCTCAGTTTAAGAGGTTGCATTGTAACCAGCCCCCGAAATGCCACCACAAACCACGTACATCACAAAGCCACCTAGAAATGATTTGAGTACCACAGATATAAACAATAACTGGCCAACCCTCCGACCCAAATACTGCAATCAGAGCAGTACTGAGGACCCTAGAGCAGATATCAATAATAAGGAGAGACCCTCGTGTAAACGGTACTACACTCCCACCCAAGATCGGAGCTTTCTGCCAGATACGCCCCAAAGCTTGCCAGACTGACTCGGGCCTTTCAATAGGAGCATCCAGATTAGATTGGCTCCCAGCCAGACGGACCCCATCCTTACCCTTGATGGCCCTAGATTCCACCAAAGCCTGGTCAGCTATGGCAGCCAAGGCCCGATTTTTACAGCACCCTGCCGGCAAGCACTATCCTAGGCCAGAGTGTGCCAATCCGCTCCCCTCCACCCGAAACCAGGCCAGGAAGACGAGATCACCAGCAATCGGGCCAGCACCTGGAGGGCCTCCCCACAAAGGCCTTGGTAAGTGACTAGCCCATGTTCCTAACCCCCCACCTCTGTAGGTCTGCTTACTGAGGCCCACTGTATGCCCTACATTACGGGGCTGGAGAGCAGATACCCCGGACTCCTGGCCTTCTCTGAGGGGCCCCCCTGCTGCTGTTCAACCCCGCTACACCAAAGTTGATCCCAGAAAAACTGTGACAGACTGCGGAACGTGACCCCGGTGAGTGCCGACCGATATACGTATACCATCAGCAGCTACCCTCAATACCGTTGCTGTAACTGCAGCCTGGGCGGGCCCGACTCTCCTTCCGCTTTGCATCGTTTGTTTTCTGTCACGTTGAGCTGTATTGCTAAATTGTTGGGACTGCTTCCAGAGGGGACCCTATACATGTTGATATCTTGTGGACTGTATTTTTACTCCCGTTCTTAACCATGCCTGTGCGCCGTCAAGTGAGAAGCTTTTAATCACTTCATTGACACATTAAATGAAACAGAACAGCATCATAGAACAAGGATCATTAGTTGAGGTTGCATCGCAAATTGCAAACGTACATCAAAAGTAAACATTTGCGACCTGCTGAGAAGTCTGCATAGGAAGCAACAACCTCAAAAACTCCTTTCCAAACTTATTTCAAGCAGCCCCTCCCTGACCAGGCGTTAGGTTGCCTAAACCCCCTGGGCCACCTAATTTAGAAACACTAAAAGTCTTCTCTGCAATGTGCTGAGCAGTGCCAAGGCAGCCCTCTACGCAAGATTTGTACAATGGTTAAGGTGGACATTGCTATGATTAAGCAAGATGCCCAAGGTACAATGGAGCAAGTTACCAAGTTGAAACGGCGAGTGGGGGACCTGGGAGGACCACCAGAAGCCCACTGGCGAATACATTGCAGAGGCGACTGATTCAAACTGGAAAGGTATATCAGGATTGGAAGAGCCGGAAAATCCGCCTGCAGCGATGTAATTGTCTGTTTTTGGCCCAACCGAGTGCCTGGAGGGTTGGAATCCTGTTAACCTTTCTGTTAAACCTGCTGATATCTACCTACAGGCGTAATAGCTTCTCTGCTTTCCTCCTCCAATGTGGTAGAACGGGACACCGCATTATCCCTAAGCCTCCTCCACCCGGCATTCAACCACTCACGTTCATGCTAAAACTCCATCAACTATAGAGGGACCGAGATGCCATTCTCCACTGTCCAGAGGACCGGGTCCCCGGTTGCTGTTAGTTAACGAGTGGACAACAAACATAGTGTTCTTGGTTCTCTTTGAGGTTTGCAGAAAATAGTGGAACAGCACATTGAACGTCAAAACCACTAATCGCCAACGGGGTCCAACTTGAAATACGCCATGCTCTACCCTGCTAAGAATTGCATGTGGATGGGGATCTTCAATCCTGGAAGAGGTCTCAGTGTATCTGGTAATAAGGGCCGTTCCCTCAAAGAGACTAAAATGGTGGTGTAGTTGTCATCGTAATGGCTCGGCATGGGAGGCTTTGTATCCTTTTCTTGGTTCACTGGTGGGGGAAAGAAAATCCCTACCCCTCTGGAGCTTTCCTCAGTGAATCGTCTTTGCATATGGCACTCGGATATTGGTTTGTAAGTTTGGTCACCCTCATGCTACTTCAGTTCTAGGATGTATGCGCAAAGGGTGTTCGTTTTGGGTGTTTTATTCCTGTAGTATTTTGTTTTGTACATACCGAACCTAGTTTTGCAACTAAGAACTCACTGGGATGCTATCTGAACCCGACTCAGTGGCCAACTGCCCGCTATTACCCTTTCGTAACCAATATGATATGGCAAATAGGGACCCTACACGATTGCTCTTTGGTTGCTGTCCAGGGAGGGATGAATGATGGGTTGATGAACGATCCCTGGCATTCGGGATTTTAGAAAAAATATTTTCCAAAATCATGTGCCTACATGCACCTGGAGGGGATCGGCTACCCTGGTTCAATAATGCTTGGGACTGCCTGGGCTATTACTGTTTCTCTCTAATGCGAGGCGGAGAATTCATTTGTGCGCAGAAGTGTGGCCTGTGGTAGTGGTGTCTTACCATTCTGACGATATGTTTGTTTTTTTTTTTTGGTTTTTTTTTTTTTGAGCCCTCTAATACTGGGCCAGTGTTATGCCCCCATACCTATCATGGTGCGACCTCCTCCACCTATTCTTGACTTATGTTACTATACACGGAGTCCCTATGATGTGGGTGGGGGACTTATACGATCTGGGACAGGTCATTGGAAAGGAAGGAATAGGTGGGTGATCAGAGGCCCCGTCCTCTCCAAGTATGGTGGTCCACGCTCTTGCAAGAGCCTGGGGCTGGAGATGCCCGATAATATGAGCCTTCTCTGTTCTCTGTCTTATAGTTCATGTTCCAGCATGGAATGTGCTTAATTATTGAACTTCATTCATTAGTGAGGTCTTGTTATCTCCCATTCCATATCAGACCATGACCCCAGTGTGTGTAACGCCGCGTTGCGGGTTGACAAATTATCCCCGCTCCCCCCTAGGAGCTCAACCCATTTTGTCTTACTTCCTCCGCCCTCCGCATATTCTCCAAACAGTGGATTCTTTGTTAATTTCCTCAAGGCCAAGATGAATGTGTTATGGACACTGGGGGATGAGATGCCTTTAAGACTTTTGTTCATGCCAGGTAAATATACGCTTGTAACCTGCCACAAAACTGTTCTGAATATCCAGGCAGTCCAGACAATGCGGGAACGAGAGGTCTTGGTCTCGCACTTAGGACATGGCAAGGCATTGACTTGGTGGAGTTGCCTTACCTTGCTAGTTTTCGAATGCTTTGGCTTCTGGGAAGTTTGTGGCACTGGGTGTTGACTGTTGTTATCACTCCCCGTTGTCCTGTTCTGATTTAAAAGGAATCCCCTCTGGGCACTTTGCACGCCAGGGCTTTGCACCCTATCAACCCTCTGTCATGCTGTGCTGTAGAGCCGGTCGCCCAGAATCTTTGGGGTAGTCGGGTTGTGAAGTTTGAGGGTTGGACAATGCGGTGGGAAGTGGAGAACGATGCCTATAGGTGATGGACGCCTTCTTGCTTTATTGTTAAAAGATCGGGGCCCATTCTCTGGAGCGCAGTGCGGAGTGTGGGTAATTACGAAGTTTGGCACCCCATCAGCCTAATGGTTTAATTGGACTTAGTCGCATTTTACCTTTTGGACCACTTAGTCCTCACGGGGGAGGGAAGGCTATGCTCAACCTCCTTGTGTGACGTTGTGATAACATATCTAAGCGTACGGACGTTACATGCTCTATTCGTGGACTAGTACGGTCTGATGATTTCCCCTACTGGCCAGTATGGCCACTGCGTCAGTGCACAGGGCATGGCCGACAACTTTTCTATCCTTTTCCTCCTACCTGTGTTAAACTTAGTCACAATGGTTCTCTACCACTTAAATCATGATGTCCTGCTTCCACATCCCCACTGTATATACTGTTCCAATTCTTTCAGAAGCTCTTAAGTTGCAAATCTCTGTTTAGGGAGGAGGCGAGGTCGAAGGGCTAGCCAACGATTGGTTATCGCTCCTGGGGAGGGACTTCCCAATTTCAAGCATATATATTTTATAATTGCGCATCCTTGTTGCACCCCACATTCGCCACTTAGATGTTTCACCTTGAAAAACCACACACCATGGACCAGGAAGGGCTTTCCCCCATGCTGCGCACAACTTTTCTGTGGGTGAGGAGTTTGCTCCCCCTCAACAACTACTGAGTTTGACAGCAAACACTACCCCCTTTATGGGGCTTAATTGAGGGCTAGAGGGTGTTCTATATGGGAGATGTCTGTACAGATGGGTCCTCCGCTCATTCCAGGCCAATTTTATTAAACAGATTCATATTCAATTGCCAAATGTTTTCCCACCTGTTATATCTTCAACTCTGCCATGCTATAAACACACAGTCTCGGGTGGATGGCTTAACACACCTCCCCTCTCTCCATGGACGGGATCAAAGTCTAGTGAATAAACCACCCTCCCACTCAAAAGGGGTTATTTACTCAAGGAAGAAGGAATAAGGAGGTTCCATGCCATATGGGACCAAAAGGCGTGTGTCTCTCCCTTTTAGTGTGGTTCCCCAATTTCCATCTAGACACACTCTCTTTGACACATACGAGTCTCTTCGCCAATATGGGCACACCATAACGGCGGTCCTGTGGTGGAATATGGTGCAAGTGCGTGGTTGGTGCTTTGGCTTGTTTGTGATTTTTCAAAGTGTTTGTGGTTATAAGAGCCGTGCCACACTTTATTGGACCCCATGGTTGTATAAGGCAAACTTGCCACTTGTTGACTAACATGTTCTTTTTTTTTGTTTACATGGACAATAAATTCCCATCCACTAACTCCATTTTTCCCCTTCTCCTTCGGTACCTCACCCTGCTCCTTTTCTGTTATTCGCCCAACTACCTGCATCAGTGACCCCATCCTCTCACATCATTGTACAATTCCCCCCTCCTGCAGTCCTTCTCACATCACTAAAATCTTCGTTACTACTATGAATTCTACTGAAACTGGCTCTTCAAAAGTCACCCTGCTAAATCCAAAGGCACTTTTCTCCCCTCACTCTTTGATCTCTCGGCCAGCGTTCATGCTGTGGACCACCAGCTCCTCTCAGGGGCTCGCTCCATTGGCCTAAGGACACGCATATCTGGCTTTTTCCCAGCTCTCGGGACTGCACATTCAGTGTATTCTTTTGAGGGTTTCCATCTTCTCATCTTTAGTTCACCGTCAGGGTTCTCAGGGCTCTGTACTAGCTCATCTTGACAAACCATAATCCGATTGGTTTCCAGTATAATCTTTAGCTGATGATCCCTGCTATATATTTCTGAGTTGTGCTAGCTCCAACCTCCCTTTGCACCGCATATTCCATTTCTTTCCACATCTCGAGAAGAATCCGCCATTTCTTACAATTGAGAAGCCTCTAAAAAGTCGTATTGTTGCTGATTCACTCTCGACTAGACTACTTGTAACATCCTATTGATCTGTTTCAAACTCACTAAACTCTCTCCTCTCCAGTCCAGACTTAATGTCTCAGCTAGGTGTGTCTTTATACAAACGTTACACAGATACCTCTAGTTTGTGCCCAGTCACTGACATAGTTGTTGGCTCTTCGAATACAGTTTTAAATAATGTCACAGCTTTCTCTACCTCCTTCTCTCATCCCAACCCGTGCTCTTCAAATCTGCCACTGATATTAGATTCATCTCTAACTTCTCACACATGGTCTCCAGGACTTCTCCCGAGGCTGACACCAATAACGGGAATGGCCTTCCGTGAAATCAGATTAAAACCCCAACCATCCAAAGTTTCAAATGTGCACCTTGGAAATTTAAAACCAAGCCATCTCTTAGGCCGGCCGGTCACACTCGCTAATTGCATTATATGTCAACTTCTCATTTACCTAACCCAACCATATTTACCCAAGTTTTTGGGCCAAGTGCAAGACTATAAACACATAATTTGTGGTATGCCTAAGGAGGAGAAGCACCAGAGATGCCAGTCATATAGGCCATTGCTCTATCCACAGCATGTTAAGAACTTGTGAAGGCTCTGGTCAAATGGTTGGTTGCTCTGTAGAAGTATAGAATACTTGTGTGCCACTTTCCTCCTATTTATTGTATCAGTAACCAGACCCAGGTTTTTCCTACATGTCCTGGAAATCAAACTCTCCTTAAAGCAGAGATTGCTTCTAGTGTGCAGACTACCTGCTGGATAATAGATGGTGCTAAGACTGTGATGCGTAACTAAGTCAAGTCGTGTCGCTTTGAATGCATGCATGGCATTTGGTTACTGCGCAGGCAGAGACTGACTTATTGAAAATTCATCTACGCTGACGAATGTCAGATTTCAACAGGCCCTCAGTAAGCGCTAAATGCACATTGCTGGAGTGCAAGCTAGGAAACGAATGTCTGTTGAAACAACGATTTTCTTTGAGGAAAGGGAAAAAAGTTTGTCCATCGTCATGGCATTCATTTTCAAATGTACATTAATTTTTGGACAGCAGTACCCCGAAGGGTGAGCAGAAATGGGGGGAGAGAGACGCAGGGGCTCTCATCACAGACGAGCAAATGGGATGGATATTGGAGGCGATTTCCCGACCAGTCCATCAGCGAGTATGGCAGGCTTTCACAAATATACTATCCTACATAGGAGGTTTATCGTACGCCCAAAATTCTGCATGATATTGGAATCCGACCATACTGATGATACCTGCCAAAAAGTGTGGGGAAGCTACCTATCTGACTATGGCCCAATGCTGTGCGTCCTGCTGACACTTGTCCTCCTTTTGGTCTGGGTCCTTGAGCTTCTGCTGCACGGTCTTAGGCAACCGAAGCTGGAAGTGCTGAGCTCGTAGCTGTGTGCTGAGAGATATCGCGGTAGGAGATCAAAGAGGCTACTGGGGTGTGAGTAACTGCCGCCGCTGTAGCCTCAGCACCGGCTACTACACACCCCCAGTAGCCTATTGGTAATTAGCATATCTTATGCCAATTTATAAGTTCTGTAAAAAATGATTAAAGGGGACTAAGGTTATAGCCCTAAAAAGGGGCACTACATAGTTAGAGGCATCCTACACCGGATCTACATTAATAGGTACCTCAGTCCTGGTGGTAGGCTTCCTTTAACATATATTCAGCTTGTGTGGTTCTCTCCCCCAATGGCTGATCTTGTAATGGCAATCTGTATAGAGTCGGTCATTACAAAACAATTGTGTAGATACATTATACCATATAATATTGAAAGTGTTTCATTTAGCCGCAACACACAAGGCTCAGTGTGGACCTGGTGGAAAATGGGTTTGATGCCCATTCTTAGTCTTTAGAAGTAAGAAGAATTTAATTTAAGGATTGATCATAATATTTTGGTAGTTTATGAATTGAATCAAATATTATGTTCAATGGTGATTACACTTTCCCATAGATTGATATTTCATTCAATAGTCATCTTTCCATAAGGGAGAACTGGGGGGGCTTAATTGATAAGGGTCCGCGGACCTGTATTTTCAGGCGTGTTTCCGATTTTTTTTTTCAGTTTAGTGGCTGCATTTTAACATTTAACTTGGCGAAGCAACGGATTTTCAGGCAAAACACAAAATCGGGGCGTGCCGCTGTTCAACCCGACTGATTCGTACCCACAAAGCTGGAGAGAAAAACAAGGAGTAACTCAATTCTCCAATTATAAATTGCCATCGAATTGTCTAAGCAAACTACATACACGGGAAAAAGAAGGTTAACCTCCGGCGGACTGAGCGGGGGGGAAGCGACACTGCAGGATATCGGGCTCGCACTATCTTGGTGAATCGCGGCAAATATGAATCCCATGGACAATTGCACCCGGGGATCAGGCCGGGCCGTGGTTCATGGGGTAAGTAAACGTGCCTGTATGTTACGATCGTTGATCACTGCTCGAAATTGGAAAAAAAGGAAACCTCAGATATTAATTTCTTCGTTATATTTTCCAGGAGATGAAAGTACAAGAGGTGCCCCATGGACGTCAGCGAATGTCCCACAGGAGAGAGCCAATGCAATGCATGCATCTGAATGTGGAAAAAAAATGTTTATTTTCGGAGGGAGATCTCATCTTTTACGCCATCAGAGAAGGCAACACAGGGGAGAAGCTATTTTTTGTACTGAATGTGGGAAAATGTTTTACTGCGAAAAGTAGTTTAGTACGAACATCAAAGGAATTCCACAAACAGGGAGAAGCCATTTATGCATGAATTGGGAAATGTTTTACCCTGAAATCAAATCTTGCTCGCCATCAGAATTTCACCATTTAAGGTGTTGTGTAGGAAAGCCATTTTCATGTACTGAAGTGGAAAGCATTTATTATGAAATCAGATTTAGTAAAACATCAAAAAACTTTCACACAGGGGAAAGGCCCATATTCCATGCACTCCTGAAGTGGAAAAAATGGGTTTCTTTCGAGAAATCAAATCTTGTTCACCATCAGAGAATTCATCACAGGGAAAAAGCCATTTTTTATGTTAACCGAATGTGAGGAATGTTTTACCTGAATGAAATCAATTTAGTACAACATCAAATAATGCAAAACGAACGGAGAAGCCATATTCATGCAATGAATGTGGAAAACACAAAATGTTTCGCTTCAGAAAGAACATCTTGTTCACCATCAGAGAAATCACACAGCGGGGAGAAGAGAAGCCATTTGTATGCACTGAATGTGGGAAATGTTTTATTTGGAAAAGTCAGTTCTGTTTACACATCAGAGAAAGTTCACACAGGGGAGAAGCCATTTTATGTACGAATGGGAATGGAAAATTTTTCCATGAAATCAAGGTTAGTACAACATCAGAGAAATCACACAGGAGAGAAGCCATATTATGCACTGAATGATGGAAAATGTTTCCGTGCAAAAACAACTTTTACTCCACAGAGAAGTCACCACCAGGAGAAGCCATTTCATGAATGCTGAATGTGCGGAAATGTTTTACCTGAAATCAAATTTGCTCACCATTCACGAAATTTCACATAAGGCGAGAAGGGAGAAGCCATCTTCATGCACTGAATTGGGAAAGAATTTATTATGAAATCAAGATTAGCAAAACATTCCAAAAATATCACACAGGGGGAAAGGCCATATTAAGGGCAATGAATGTGGGAAAAGGTTTTATTCAGAAATCACATCGTGTTACACATAAGAAACGTCACACAGGAGAGAAGACCATTTCATGCAATGAATGTGGGAAATGTTTACCCTGAAATCAGCTCTGTTAGACAGTCAGAGGAACTCACACGGGAGGTGCCGTTGAGGTAGTTGAAGTTGGAAAATGTTTTGGTGTCGGGAAGAAAGAGTCTCCTTACGGAGATTGCCAATTAGGCCACCATGTAGAGGTGTGTGGAGTCTATGCCATTGACTCCACTAGGGCGATTCTGGAAAATATGCACAGCCTTTCCAGTGGGGGATAGGAAGAACCACCCAGTTTGAGACATGCGTAGGCACTCCCTTACATAGCAGACTCCATAGGCGAAGTGGTTTATTATCCCGCACAGTTTACAGCGTCCCCGCCGTTTACAATACAAAAGTCTGGAGGGTTTGTTTCTTAAGTTTGAATTTGTATTAAGTCGAATACTGAATTATTCTTAAATGGAAAGTGTCTAGACACTTGTTTTTCGTTTGCCCCAGGTACACATTGAGTTTCAAAACTTTTTGGTGTTAATTGACCAATCCTTATCATAAAGCTTCTCTACAGACACTTACACGCTGATGCATTGCAGTCTGGGACTATAGTTACAAAACATCCAGACGAGTCTCAACCATGGTACATGGCCAGAGGGGTCGGGTCTGTAACTATGGTTGTGCTAAGTCGGGTTTGTCCTTCAAGCTTATGACCCTGACTATAGTACCCCTTGTTGGGTAGTATGCCTGATGTCAGGGACTGTGTCACAAGCAAGCTAAAAGCGTGGCTTATCCTATCCTGGGGAAAACTTGCATATTTTTTTTCCGTCCTCTGCTGCGGACGGTGTACTTGAGAAGAGCTCCAACACAGCGTGGGGTCGGCTCTTTATGCTACTGGTCACCGTATCGCTGGCCTTTCACTATGTGACCTAACTTAACTTTATATGCGTAGTACAATCTGTGTCAGTATTCGGCAATATTGATAGAGCGAATGCAGACAAAACTAGGGTTAAACGTTCCTAGGGAGTTGAAAAATAGTAAAAATCAAAAAAAAGTTTAACAAAAAACAATTATACTAAAAAAATTTTAAAACTTCACAATAACCCACCCTTATCCCTAGAGTGACATAATAAACATTAAAAATATAAACTACATTAGTTTCACTCCGCTTGTCCGAAAATGCCCCCCATCTATCTAAATTATGAGTACAGTGTTTTCTTCATGCGTTTAAAACTGTAAACTGAAAGAAAATCGCGCCCAAAGTTCGAAAAATGGCTACTTTTTTCTTTTCCCATTTTAAAAACAAATTAAAAATTCTAGATCAAGTGATCAGAAGGTTATACAGTCCTAAAACACAAATGATGAACATTGGTACACTCCATCAAAATCAGCAAAGTGTGCACCACCCAGCTCCGTACAACCCATAGTTAAAACAAGTTAATTAACAAACCATAAGATGGCATATCTAATCCCCCCAAAAAAATTTTGTAGCAGAAGAGTTTAATTATTTTTTTAAAGTAATAAAACATTTAAAACCTACAGTATTGTTCGACTATAAGGCGCACTGGAAGTATAAGGCGCACCAATCAATAAATGCCTGCAAACGTCTATTCTCGTTTCATATATAAGGCGCATTGGCTCTAAGCGCACCTTTGATTCTGAGAAATCAAAGATTTTTGTGCGCCCGTATAGTCGAAAAAACTACGGTATATAAACACAAAGCTCTGTACATGGAAAAATTAAAAATTACAGATTTTTTTGAATGTGGGAGTGAAATGTGAAAACGCAAAAAAAACGAAAAAAGGTTTGCGGCGGAAGGGTTTTAAACGAGAAGAATATAAACAATTGGTATCCCACGTGCCAAAATATCTGTATCGTTCAAATATATTCGCGGAATTGACTACCCTGAAGTTGAAAATGGCCACTTTTTTTTTGCCATTTTGCAAAATATCAAAAATTCTATAATAAGTGATCAAAAAGGGCTGACAGTCCCCTCAAAAAATAGACTTACAAAACGTCAAAAACGTGGCAAAAAAAATGACACACACCCACAGCTCGTGCACGAAGTATTGAAAATTTATTAGTGCGCAGAACAAGATCACGGTTAAAACAACAAAAGCTACCCTCTGCCGTTGATCACTGAGCTGTTGACTACCGCCTAAGTGGTTCCATAGATTTTGCTCTAAGCTGACCTCATGGGCCTACAATCTCAGCCGGATCCACAAGGGAGACGAATGAAGACGCATTTAACACCCAAGATGGACAATTTCGAGTACCTTGTGATGCCATTTGTGACTGTGTAATGCCTGCAGTGTCTTCCAGGAGTTCGTCACATGTCATCGTCGAAGATCTGTTTGTATACGTGTGCGCTGGTTCTACCTAATGAAACTATCTTGGTGTTCTTCCAGACCTCCGAGCACACACCAGTCCGTCCATCTACGCAAGTTACAATGGCCGCCTACGGGCTAATCTCCTACGCCAGTTCGTAGAAATTGTCGGTTTCCCCACGGAGAGTCTAAACCTTTTCTTGTGCTACAGATCATCTCCGACAAAGACTCCAGATGGATCCTGCTGCTAAACTATCGTGCAGTTCTGATTTGCGGCCGCGGTCCAGAATGTCTTTCGACTGCAGCATTTCAATGGCCTCCTGATGGCTTCGGCGATGGCTCCGACACTACCCTCCGCAGCTTTGTCAATCATTTTTTCGCTCTGGATCGCTCCTATTGCGCGCTACAACATGAACATTCCACGCCGTTGCATTCACCCAGTGGCTGACTAAAAGCCGTTTGCAACTTAAGGTACCGCCGTTTTGCCAGGCTCCAGTTCCCGCTAGAAACCCGATAACGGAGAAAGCTTTTTATCCTGGAGGTGGAGGGGCTGTCTCCGGCTGCTATGCCGCCGCTACGGGTGCGGCTTTCTTTTCCAAAATTGCTTTCTCCTGCAAGAGAACGTATTGAGATAGCAGACTTTTAGCTATCAAACCTGCCCTGAAGTAATGGCGATATTTTTGGAGGGAGCTCAGCCATCCACTCTGTGTTTACACAGATCATAAGAATCCCTCTCATACTCCAGACAAGCTCAAACTCTTTACCCTAGGCAAGCCCGTTGGTCACATTCTTCTCCTGCTTTAACTGCTGTATCCACTTCCGACCTGCAGAGAAGAATATCAAAGGAGGAATTCCCTTTCCCGTGCCTCAGATGTTTGTCGTGGCGAAGAGCCAGTTCATTCAGATATCATTCTCTCCGGAACAGTTGGTTGCTGCCACTCCAGTGATATTCAGATGCAGAAGTGCTCTGCGGAAGAGGATTTTGTTACGGGGACATTTTCCTTTTTACGCCCTGGCTGGGTACCCAGGGGAGCAGCACTCCATGGCCCCTCTTTCCCACCACTAATGTGTGGCCTGACTTGGATCAAAGAGATGTTCGGGGACTTGTGGGCTCCTGCACCTCCTGTGGCCGTAATAAGCCTTCTACGTCTAAAGCCGCTGGTCTCTTGCTTTCCGTGCATACCGTCAATCTGGGGTGGTGACAGTCCGGTTGTGAAGATGTCTCCTGTTGTCCTCTTCCATCTACACAGTTTCTGTGCCCACGTCTTGCCAGCCTCTCCTTCCAGCATATCTTCCAGCATAGCTGTTCTTCCGCTGCAATAGTCTTGATTGTGGAGTGAGTTTGTTTCCCACGTCTGGGGCTTTCTTCAGCTTCCTAGATCGCAACTGCAGTAAAGTTGGATTTCTCTTCAGCTTACCAACCCTCAGTCCAATGGACAAGTGGAGGGGGTTAACCAGTCTCTGGGCTGACTACCTGCCGGTCAGGGCACGACTGTCCATTTATATTGCCATGGGCATAGTTCTCTTCCAAACTCTCTGGACTTGAATGCTGGTGCAGCCCCATTCTTCGTTCTATGTGAAAATTCCACGCCCCCATTTCCTCTCTTCATTTACCTCGGATGTTCCTGCTGTGATCAGAACTGGTCTCGTTCCGTTCTAGGAACGGACTCGTCAATCCTTACTTCGGGCATCTGCCTCACACCAAAATCCAGGCCACAAGAGATGCAAATGTCCTTGTCCCCAGGAGAGACTGGTTATGCTCCAGGTAATCCGGGTGAAGATACCACGTTCAAGCTGGGCCTCGATTCTTGGGTCCTTTCGAGGTCGACCGTATCAATCTGGTATCTACAAGTTGCAACCTTCCTCCACACATGCGCATCCCCAACTCCTTCCATGTCTCCCTGCCTCAGTCTGTCATCCGAAACCGCTTCTGACACCTATGAGGTAAAGGACATCCTTGACATGAAGACGGTAAGGGAGAAGCGGATATCTTCTTGGTCGACTGGAAGGGGTTCGGGCCGGAAGAGAGGTCATGGGAGCCGGAGGACAATATCCTAGACGTTATGTTTCCTGCAGAGATTTCTCCAGCCCAGAAGAGGGGAGCCCGCAGGGGGGGGGGTACTGTCAAGGGTGGTCCAGTGCCCCTTGCCCCCCGCAGGCACAGCGCCAGCCACATACCTGCCCCAGCTCGCCATCCAGTGCACATGCCAGCCTCAGGAAAATTCAAAGGGCAGACACACCATTAATTGAGCGCGGCTATTTAACACCTGCCTCTCCCATTACACCCTGCCGGATTTTTGTGTCTTGAGCTTTGGAAGAAAGCTGTTTGATGCCTTGCGCTGCTTCTTGTGACCTGGTTCCGTTTCTGACTTCACTCCTTACCCCCTGCCCTGATCTGTTCCTACGACTCTGCACTCGATCCTTGCTGCCGTCCGACCTCCTGCCTGTCCCGACTATGAGATTGCCTGCGTTCTGTACCTTGAACTTGGCTGCCACTGCTGGACAAGTCACGCCTGTGGATGTAGACCGGGGTTGCCACAACTCACACCGCCTTTGCGGCGGGCTCTGTGGGAAACAGGGGTGCCACGTAGACTTCCGGTCCCAGGTAGTGGCTTTGTGTCATTGTCCGCAGTGTTCAGAGGATACACAACCTCTAAAGCCTGACACTGCTAATACCCTGCAATCCATCAGTATTGCAGAGTGCATTATTATGAACAAGCCATTAAATGATGCTTTTTCATTGTCCTATGGTGGAAACAGTAAAAAAATGTTATTCAATAAAAAAAAGTAATAACAATAAAAAGCCCATAAATTCTAAATCATAACACAAACCCTACATATACAGTATCACTGCATCGCTAAAAGCCGTAGAATAAAGTAATTAATTATTGAACCCGCGCGATGAATGCAGCTAAAAAAACGTTAAAAACACCAAAAATTATGATTTTTACCTATTCAATCCCACAAAATATGCAATAAAAGTGATCAAAAAAACATATGTACTCCGATAATAAGTTGCAAAGGACAAAATGCCCCGCAAAAAACACCAACCAGTCGAACAACAAAAAATGATAAAGCATAGCAAAAATAAAAAATATTTTTTTCCACTTGGAAGACGGCAATGCAAAAATTATTATAGATTTTTCCACATTAGGGTTTTATTTGACAAATTTAGAAAGTAAGAAAAAATATTAAAGTCTGGTTATCCCTGTATCGTATCGACCACCAGAATAAGATAACATGATTATTAGGTATACGTGAATACAGAAAAAAAAAAGTAAAAAATTCAGTAAGAATTGATGCTTTCTACTCCTGCCCTTCAAAATAAAGTTCCTAAATTTTCAAACAATAGGAGATACCAACCCCAAAATGGTAACAACCTGGAAAAAGCATCATCCCCCGCAAAAAAAAAATACGTCACATGGCCCCAAAAGACAAAGCGAACATTTTAAAGCCTCCAAAAAGGGCCAAGGAGGGGAAACTAAATCCTGCAGCTGCAGGGCGCTCCTTCCCTTCTGTGCCTCGCTGTGCGCCCAAAAAACAGTCACGGCCACATGTGGGGGGTCTCTGTACAAATTGTAAGATGGTGTTTTCTGTTTTTATCTTTTGAAAATGTTGTAAATTTAGGGCTAAATGAATGTATAAAATAACAACAAATTTCACCTCCATTTTGATTCTATTACTATGAAGATCTCAAGGGTTAACAATCTTCCTAAAGCTGTTAATGATAGTTGCAGTGGTTGCAGATTGAAAATGGGTCATTATATAGGTGGTTTTGATTTAAAAATGTAACATTTTATTCAAAACATTTTTATTGCCAACATAGTAAATTCTGAAAATACGGAAAATAGCTATTCGATTTGTAAGCCGCGTCGGAACTCACAATAATTATGCAGACATTCAAAAATTAGAAAAGATAAAGTAGACGTATGAAAAAGTTTTCAGCCAAGTTATTTGATGGTGAATTCTATCTGCCTGAAACGGTGATTTGAAATTCGAAATGGCAAATTTCTCAAAAAATTTATGTTTTTATTTTTTTGTTAAAAAAACTTATCATCCAAAATTAACTACTAAAATGAAGTTAAAACATGTGAGGTAAAAAAAACAATCTCCGAATCACTTTGATAAGTAACAGAGTTCAAAAGAACATACGCACATTGTAATGTATGAGGATCGTACTGACCAACTAGGGTTAAAGTCACTAGGGAGTTTGAAAATAGTAAAAAAAAAAAAATTTTTGAATAAAAATCCTAAAAACTCAAATTACCCCCCTTCTTCCTAGAACGTATAAATAAACAGTATCTTGAGAAACAAAAAGTTCCAGGCAACGTGTCATATACACCTTTGTTCACTGTCATTGTGTTGTGGAGTGATGAAAATAGCTGTTAGGTTGTGTGCACTTGATGGGAAATGCAGCAGGAATATATGTCCCAGAAAAGAAAGAAGACAAGAAAAAACAGGTCACTTGCAAAAAAATATACAGTCATAAGGCAGCCAGCGGGATATACAAGAGAGGAGCCGGGCACGCCACAGATAGACGGACCGTTTCGCGTGTTACGCGTTTTCTCAGGTCTGTGACAGAAACGGCGGAAGACACACCGGATGACCGCACCTGATTGTTTTTTCCAGGTAAAATAATGAATGTGGGGAGCGTGGCTGTATGCCGGAATGAGCGACACGTGCTGGTGAGCTCCGGGGACCCTAACCCAATCAGTTCCCTGGCAGCCATCTCCTGGCCAACTCCCCCCATTCCTGTTGCTCAGATCCGGGCATCGTCCACAGACAGGCTGAGATGAACGTGGCAGCCCCCAGGCTTGGTTCGCCATACAAGGTGTGCGGCGCGAGGAGCTCGGGCTCACCGCTACTCTCTGCCCCTGCACCAACGGCCCCCCCCCATGCTGCTAACTCCAGGGACCCTCCCTGACACTAGGAAACCGGATCAAAGAAGGTGCGGCTGCAGCCTTTGCTCCCGCCATCTGCGCCGTCTTGGAGCAGCGACATGCCCTCTCTTACTGTAACTGCTGCTGCTAGGTGGAATTAACCCTTTCCGTTGGATTGTCTTCAGGAAGGAGGCAGGATCCCACCTGATATATAACTCTTCTTTGCCCAGTTTCTCAGCGCTCCACACTCTGCTCACCCTGTCGTGGACCTAGTGGTTTCTGTGGTGCCTGTCATTTATTAACCCCTCAGAGACGTATAAGTGCATATCTATTATATTCACTCTGGACTATCCCAAGTGGTTATTACACTGCAAATACCCACTGGCTAACACCGCCCGTCTAAGTGCCCACTAGTGGCTGGCTAATTATCATCATGGGTAACAGGAAAAAGACAGCTGTGAACTCTCCAAATGATGTCTGGTGCCTATTCAGACGATGAGTTTTTCTCAGAAGACCCTCCATTTCATTCATGGAGTGCCTAAAACTGGGAAGTTTTCCCGTACATACTATGCTCTGCGAGGGTCTCCAGGTTCCTCTCCCTGTTTGAGGGCGCGAGCGCACCACAGCTGGGAATCATCAGAAGCTATACACCGGCTCTCACGACCCTCCACATGTAGACTGAAAATTTGCAGAGGTGGCAGCTATTAACTTGTGTCAATCCAAAATGGTCACCAAAGTAGATGAGATGCAGGGACTTGTTACATAGAGACATGGTGTACACAAGGAGAGAATTACGAAAACGAGGGTTAGAGTCTCTGAGATCTAAGACATCCAAGGCCAATGCCGAACAGATAAAGGATCCCAGGAGGAAAATCTGTATGCAAACAACAGGGTGTCCTCTATCCCGATTTTACTTTATGGTGAGAAAACAAAGCACTGCGGATCACGCCTCACCAAAACCGAAGCTCCCACGGGTGATGCTGCGCCTTGAGCAGCTGTTTCGTCCGAGGTGGCTCGGACTTTTTCAAGGTCAAACTGTTATGGCATATTCCACCTGGTTTCCTGCCATCGGTATAGGGTCTGTGGGATCAGAGGCCTAGTATGGGTGTACAGCAAAAAGCATCTTAAAGGGGGACAATCCCGTCTTCTGTTAAGGGAGGTCCTACGGAAAAGGGCAGCAGGAAGGCACTGGGCCATGTTTCCCTGTTACTACATGGCCTCCTGGATCTCCAACTTAAGAATTCTTTTTGTCTTATTAAACCCCACCACTAGCTTGGGGATGGGTAAGGGGTGGTGTAGGGCTGTTCTACACCAAGGAGGGTGTATTCACTGTCCAGTGAAGTGGGTTCCAGACCGGACTCTATGGTCTCTGGAAGTCCAAACCTGCAGAAAAAATCAACGACTTCTTGGCTGCAGCTCTAGCAGTAGCCTTGGTCATGGGAGAAGCTTCTGGCCACCCTGGAAAGAGATCAATACACACAAGCACGTACTCCTACGCACCATTTTTGGTAGCTGGATAAAATTATCGCAGTCTCCGGAAGGGATACAGTGGCTTGGGTGTCACCTTCTGTGGGGTCTTTGCCACCTTACCCGGGTTGTGGGGGGCATATAGACTATCCAGGCTTTCACAGTCTAATGTCAGGGGAGTAATGCCTGGGGCAAACCAGTGGTGGTTTTAAGCACTTAGCATGGTAATTTTGGATGTGTGTGTCTGTGGGTACTTGACTTAGTCGGGTGCAGAGCTCCTGGCAGGCACACCCTCTCTCCCAGCACATCAGGTCCCATCGAATCTGGGCTCATAGCTTTCCTCCACACTTCCTTCTCTTCTGATGACATCGGGCCACCAGGGACTGGAACACTGTGGATCAAACACTTTGAACTCAGAAATCACCGTTGAGACTAGAGGACAATCTCTGGGTTCCATCTGTGCAGCTGCTTTCGCCACCCTGCTCAGCACATGTGCTTTTACTTTTATTATTCCCACTCTTGTGAAAGTAACGAGAGCGTCCCATAAGCTCTTTTATCAGGTGCCATAGTCGTGTTTGACCCCAGAACTATACCTTGAGTATAGATGTTCGCCCTTTTACCTTCCAACACCTGTAACACTTTCACTTCACTGGATGCCCGTCACTTTCCCTCCTGCGCTGACCTGCGTGGAGGGGTGTTCTGCTTTTACTGCCCTGTCGCCACTGACCACTGCATATCCAGTGTAGAAACCGTTGTCTTCTCCTGCAGACTGGAGGCCACTAAGAAAAAAACTCAACATTGGGTTAATCACCCTTCTCTCCCCCAAGCCTTTTCTGAATCCTGAAAAGACTGGCGGCAGAATGAGGATTCAGAGCTGTTGCACCTTGTCACGGTCTGCCCATTGCTCAGATACTGGGCTGCATGGGTGAGGGCAATGTACAAGTCATGTGGGGTTTGCACAGTAACTGAGTGATCTAGGATTAACTCACTGGCCTTGTGAGCAGATTGCTGCCTGTTAGCTATTGACACATCAGGGGTTCCCTCCACTACTGATTCTAACCGGCTTATAGTGGGCCACTGGGATAGGACACCTATGGCGTGGCCTAGATACTCAATGCAAAACAAACAAAAGGTTGGTCCAGGGGTGTGACCTAGGACCGTGGCGGACAGGTTTTGCCAGCTTAAGGCTGTGGAATACATCAATTTCCTCCTGACTAAGGGCAAATGGGGAAGAGGCAATGCAGTCATAAAGGGGCAGCATTGGGTGGGGGCAGCAGACCTTATCCCAGGCTGCAGGAGCTGGCCAGTCCTAGAAGCATGTGAAGAGTTCTTAGGCCTCGAGACAGGGGCATATTCATGCCAGATTTCTCCTCTGTCAGGTGTCTGCCTGTGGCTGAGAATCAGTGGCTTAGGAAGACACCTTCCCCGGCAATACTGGAGTTTGTCTCTGGAAACTTTGCGACCCTTCTGGAAGAAAGGTACAAATAGGTGCATCCTGGCAAACCTGAAAAATAGAGCACAAAAAACAAGAGAACATCCAGTAAGGGGCTTGTCTGCCAGTCTAATCCTGTAGGGCCTTGGCGTAATGGCTGGGGGTCTCCCCCCCCCCCCTTTGTGGGAATCTGCACCAGGTATACTGGAATACTGAACTGGCACAGAGAGGAAACATTTGCCTAATCGGTAACGTGAAAATATGTCACTCTTTGGGGACAGCGCCAGTGAGTTTGTGGGGTTAGGGACCACTGGGCTTCAGTACACTCATTGGCAGCTTGGAGGTCATGGACCATCCTACATGTATGTGGCTGTTCTTTTGGGTACTTTTTTTAGTGGGAACGAGTTTATCTTCACTGGTCTATCAGAGGAGGAGTCCCACATCAGTTCTACAATGGAAGGAGCTAATCGTCTTGGGGAGGGTGTAATTGCTGACGTCCTCGTCCGTTATCGCCCCCCCCCTCCTAGCACGCCCTGTTGGGTAGCGTCTCCGTTCCTAGGATGTGGCCACCCACTTTAGTCATGTCTCCTCCCTACAAGTTGAACGACGCCCACTTGGGTCTGGGACTTCCAGAACTGTTATCAGCCTTACTTTAGCAGAGGTCTGTGAAACTGTCGGTCGACCCTGGTCTTGTTTCCCCTAGCTTTCTGTAACAGTCTTGTCGGTCCTTTGTACGCCAGTCTGGTAGAGATGTCCTAGTCCGTTTACACCTTTGGTAATAACCTGTTACAAAACAGCTGGCAAAGTGCACTACATGTCACTACAGTGTCAGGTCATAGCCCATGTGTACAAAAGCTGTAAACAGTTCCCCTTGAATTCTCCATGACCCTTTACGTCTCCGCTTTATCTCATAAGACATATGGGATTCTCCCTTCACTATCTCCAGCTCAGCGTTCTGTGCTATCTATAAGTTCGACCAGACTGCCGTATCTCAAACAGAAATCAGGTGCACTTAAATGAAATGTTAGTGTTAGTCAAAAGGGAACAAGGTTCTGTCTATAGAGTGGGTTCTTGTCCTTGCTAGTCTCTAACTCTGTTTGTGGAGTACATTGGCTAAACAGGGCATACTGTATTCTTGCATCACCACAGCTCAATATGGAGAATTTTAGGCTGTCAGATAAAACATAGGATGCAAAGTCGCCCCCCCCCCCCACCCTTTCCAAGGTTGCCAGCGTTGCTCGAGATAACAAACACAGCATTCCACTCCAAGCAGCACAGATTGGAGCCCCTCATTTTAGCCTTTAAACTCCAGAAAGCAGAGGTACCAAAGACAAAGTAACACTTTTTTTTAGTAATTTTTCTCTAATGATCAAGATCAAATAAGTTTTAACTGGACCATAATCAACCAAAAAAACCTCCCACTCCAAGAATTATCTAAACAGAGATCTGAAAAGCGGCCATTATTCCAGGACATGTGTCAAGACTCTCCAAGTGGCTCAGCTGCTGAACTACAACAAAAAACATTTTTTTTCTACAACTACTTCTCCTCAAACCAGCCATTATGGCTGCCAACAGAGTAGTCATAGGCAAGAATTTTCAGGGACTTGAGAATATACTGTTCTAAGATGGCCGCCACTGAAAATTGGAAGGGCTTGTCATCTTCTCTTACCCCAGGTACAGGGGTGTGACCAGTGACATAGTCTGAGGAGAAGCTGGGGGGCACCACAATAACCCCACAAGTCTCTTCCGACTCCCTGAATCCATCCCTTGCTGATATGGGATAAGGGGGTGGAGTCTAAGAGGGTGCTGGCAGATCTTAGACGCCATTTTTTTTTTTCCTTTTACAGGGAGGGAACTTCATAAAATCTCTTTTCTCAAATTCTCTCCACATCAAAAACTTTGAAATGCCTTTATCGCCGTCTCTCTCTTCAGGTGGCACTCTTTCTGGACTCGTCAACTCTGTCTGGTCCGTCAGTAGTCATGGTCTAAGTCTCCAGTAATCACCCATCCACTTTCTTTCCTTAACTTTCTTTTTCAACTTCAACAACATCAACACCAATTTTCTGCCTGGGTATGCCACTTCTTGTCTGAGCCAGCCCCTATTTTCATCAAGTGCTGTCTATCACCTTTGCCACATCCAGGGGATCATCTAACATACCAAAACCTTCAATACCTCATGACTTCCTTTCACCCACTCATTCCTTTCCTGTGTGACACTATTCAGTTGCCTTTTTAGGTCTGCAGTGTCCAGCTGTCTTACTTTGTTCACTACCCATATTGTGATCTGTGGAATACTTGTTTTGTTCAAGGGCTATAGATATTTCCGTAAATGCAGAACCAGACTACCCGCAACTATCAGTAAGTACAAATTAGAGACCTTCACACAATGTTTAGAAAATCAAGGCGTTAACGCTGAACTGATAAAATCTCTCTCAGTATCCCTGGAGACTCTACTGTCCTTTACCGCATCACGGGGCGATCCCAATCCCAGGGGAAAGGTATGTAAACCTGGCCAGAGTTTGTCTTGCGACTTCCGATTCTTTCACCACTTACAGAAACAAATCTCAACAAAGTCACAACAAAAAACTATCGGAACTACCTCAACAATCCATAAGGGGCACTGCAGACCTTTTCTACAACATATATGGTCACGGTTAGGTCTCAAAAGTCAGTCATGTCAACCTTGCAAGGTTTCTTGCCAACAGAATGAGCCCAGGTTATAGTAAACAGTAAGAATTTATTAAACACAGATGCAATCTTACTTTGTCCAACCTGTCCGTGAAACAGAAGTGACTACAAGTTAGACAATTAAAATTTGCTTACCTTTGGTGCACCATTGTCAATTCCGTTTACAAGAGTGGCACAGACTATATGAAGCTTGCCTAAGTGTTCAGCTGTCCACATCAGAGCCCCACGTTCATAGGGCGCCAGAATTGTAAAAGAGACCATAAGGGTCTTTGGATACACAGGCTTATAAACCATCCCGTCGTGTTTGCAAGGTGATTTTGAATATGAGGCTTTGTTTCCAGCGCGTGGAATGGATGAGTAACACAGAAAAGACACTCTGTCCTACTGAAGAGTAGTATGTAACACGGCGCCAGACCAGTGCAATATCCTAACACTATCATACCATGTTTATATATTTCTCTTCTGCAAATTTAGTAAAACGCAACATGTGGAAAAATGTATAGTTTTGATTTGCCATCTCCCAAGAGGCTCGTTTTCTGTGGACATAAGTAGTAATAACCGTCAAAAAAATATGAATTAGATACTCACCGATAATCTATTTGCATTAGTTCACCATGACGGACCACTGGAGGAGCCCCTGACCTCTGCAGGAAACAGAAGAAGAGAGGTTTAAGGTTCCTCCTACATCCTCCCGCCAGAGATTACAAAAAAACCACACTGAGGAAGAACAAAATCTATTAGTATGTTGTAATCACATACAAACCTCTATCCGAATAGAGACCAAACAAAAATTAAATTTCCATTAGGGTGGGAATATATAGGCCGTCATGGTGGACTAATGGAAAAAGAATACCGGTGAGTAATCTAATTCATAATTTTCACTTTGTCCCCCATGACGGCCCACCTGGAGACTTACAAAATAAGTAAGATTTTAGGGAGGGATTAATGCCTGCAGAACTTTGCGTCCAAAGGATAAGTCTTTTGAAGAAGGTACGTCCAGTCTGTAATGCTTTGAAAACGTGGAGGAGGACCAATTGCAGCCCTGCAAATTTGTTCCAACGAGGCTCCTCTGTCTCTGCCCAGGATGTGGACATAGCTCTAGTCGAATGTGCTCGTATTCGAAGGTATTGGTGTCTTCTGAATGTCATAACATAACGAGATTGCCCTCTTCAGCCATCTAGCAATGGTCGCCTTGGACGCCGTCCTCCCCTTGTTTTTCCCCTGAAATTGGATAAAGAGATTAGGGTCAATACGCCAGGGTCCAGTAGCTTTTAAATATTTATTAACAAGAACGTCTTACATCCAATGATTTCTATTCCTGTTCTCTCACGAGAGGAAGGATTCTCACAGAAAGAAGGCAGTATAATCTCCTGAATCCTGTGGAAATCTGAGACCACCCTAGGAACAAAAATGTGGGTCCAACATAAGACACAATACTATTCTCGAGAATTCTATGTAAGGTTCTTAATCAATATAGCTGTAGTTCACCTAGCCTTCGGCTCCGGTGATGGAATACCGTTTTTAATGTTAAATTTCTTATATAGATGAGTCAATGGTTCGAACGGCTTTTTACTAAAGTCTTCAGAAACTAATGACAGATCCCATGAAGATGTTTTATAACCCCTAAGGACGCAGGGTTTTACCGCTCATTTCTCGCTCTTCAACTTCAAAAATCCAGAACTTTCATTTTACGTGTACAGACCGGGTGAGGGCTTATGTTGTGCGTAACAAATTTTACTTTCCCGTAATGTATTTATTTTAACATGCCGTGACTGCGAAGCTGAAAATAAATTCCAAATGTGGAAAAATTGAAAAAAAAAATGCACGTTCTTGTGGGCTCAGGTTTTTGACTTGACTGTGCACTCAAAATAACACCTCAGCTTTATTCTTGGTTCGGTGCGATCGCGGTGATACCAAATTTATATAGGTTTTATTGTTGTTTTAATACATTTCAAAAATTAAACGAAAGTGTACAAAAAATAGCTAATAACTTTTTCATACTTTGGCGCACAGAGATGTGTGAGGTGTCATTTTTTGCGAAATGAGGCGACGTTTTCATTGCTATCATTTGAGGTCTGTGGACATTTTGATCATTTTTTATTCATTTTTTATGTGATTAAAAAGGTGTAAAAGTCGTATTTCGGACATTTGGTCGCCATTTCCGCCTCGGAGGTCACGCCGCCCGTAAACCGTTTTATATTTTGATAGATCGGGCATTTGGGACGCGGCGATACCTAATATGTTTGTGATTTTTACTGTTTATTATGTTTTTATCCGTTCTAGGGAAAGGGGGGTGATTTGAATTTTTAATATTTTATTAATTTTTTTATTTTTTAAACTTTTTTTTTTCACTATTTTTTTAGACCATCTAGGGTACATTAACCCTAGATGGTCAGATCGCGCTAC
Organism: Engystomops pustulosus; assembly: GCA_019512145.1. Lineage (NCBI taxonomy): Eukaryota > Metazoa > Chordata > Amphibia > Anura > Leptodactylidae > Engystomops > Engystomops pustulosus. The sequence continues at coordinate 1,933,946 of WNYA01000012.1, read as the reverse complement.
CATATACTGCAATACTTCTGTATTTTTAGCACATTTAGCTTTACTTATTTGGTTATCAGTCACTTTTGGTCTGTAGCTAACTGGAGAAATTCAGACCTGAGCTCCAGGAAGTGTTTTTCCAGGTCTGTCTTGTCTGAACAGATACGGTTGTAGTGTATGGTGGCGATGTATATGATAGATACGGTTGTAGCTGTGGCTTGCTGTATAGATAGACTGCTGGTATGTTTGGGGTGGAAGCTGTTATTTCTCAGGTAGGTTGTTCTGTCTGTTGGTTATGGAATAGTGTTGTGGTAAGTGTCTGTCTTTTATCTGTATGGTGGTATCCAGAAAGTGTATTCCTTATTGAATAGCTTAGTTAGATTGATGTTGGGGTGAAAGTTGTTGTAGCCCTCGTGGTTTGGATTAGGCCTCCTCACCTGCACAGTCCAAATGATTAGAATATTATCAATATAACAGAGGTAGATCATGGGTTTTGTGGTGCATGAGGATAAGTAAGCACCTTCAGTTCAGCCATAAAAGATTGGCGTACTGTGGTGCACACCTTGAACCCATTGATGTTCCCATACACTGTAGGTACAGATCCTCTCCAAATGAGAAATAGTTGTGGGTGACCACACATTGTATGAGTTCTGGGATCAGTTCTGTTGGTAAGTTGTGCTTCTCCGGTGTGTATCCGGCATATGCTGCCTTACATCTTATGTATAGAGATTCCACATCCATGGTGGCCAGAATTGTACCATCAGGAAGTGGACCTCAGTCTTGAGTTTGTTTTTAAAAGGTCAGTAGTGTCCTGGATGTAGCTAGGAGTTAAGGGATTTTCCACCCAACCTGAGATAGTTTCCGTCAAGGTGCTGCAACACCTGCCAATGCGCAAGGCGAGTAGTGTTTGCGAATAAGCCCTTGTACCAATTCAGACACATAGCGGTAATTGTGCAGCGTAGGAATACTGCCTGGACAGGCAAGGGTAAGCTTTTTGAATACTGTTTAATGTTGATTATCCAATGATGTTCCAGCTTGTAACTGGAGTATGATTGGAGAGTGAGATCACCTGACCAGGGATTAACAAACCCTAGTCAGGAAGGAATAAGTCTTCTTGTCTTTGAATCCAGCTCTCTTACCAGAGAGACCTCAGAGCATATGCTTGACCACAGGCCTCCTAGGCCTCGCAACTTACATGAGTGACCAGAGGCAGCGTGTGCCTACCTCTAGTGAGCTCACACAGAACACCAAGGATTATAAAGCTGCAGCTTCCAACATTGGACACAGCTCACCAGCCTGCACCTGTACCAGGCTGTTGATCAAACTCCTGAGGTTCACTCTCCAAGATCACTCCCAGTAATCTGCCTCTGACCGAATCGTTTGGCCCGTTGCTGCTGTTGGTTCGAAATAAAGAACTGTAAGTTATTCTTGCACAACGTTGCCTCCGTCTGGTCCCTGCTACAGCTGTATCACCATCAAGAGGCACCCTCATCCACCATCAGGGACTCATACTACAGACACTCAGGGGTTGCCCCAGGGAGAACCAGTGTATCAGCCTCTCCTCCATTTTACTTGCACACACCACCTGCGGGGACCTGCCAGGCTGTAGGACAGCCCTCCGGTCCCCAAACCAAGCACCGTGACACTATTGGGCCTAGTCCGCAACCGCCAGCCACTCTGGTTCTGGGCCCCGGCTGCCTCCAGGCCCCAAGAAAAGGCTGGTCCCCGGTGGGGATGTTGCAGTGCCAATGCCAGAAATAATAGGCCTCCTGATAGCATCTTTGTGGATCTGGTAGCATATAGAAACAGCCTGGCCTGGGATCCTCTGGGATGAGATGGTTGACCTTGTGTTGCATCCAGTTGAAAACTTCTTGGTCATATCAATTAGTTGATTCTTATAGGTCTGTGGGGTCACTTTTAACTTCAAAAGTTGGATTAAACCAAGCACAGCTAAAAGTTTTATCTAAAGGACTGACATTTGTCCCACAAAACCACTTGACAAGGTTCAATTCTGCCGGGATGTAGAATTTTTTTTCGCAGATTACGACTGAAAGAATTCTTTTATGACAAAAGTGAGACCACATTACAAGACTGACCCAGGACACGAAACATCAAGAAAGAAGAAGAAGTCTATTGGACCCCACAACCCGGATTTAATCAAACCTTGGATTACTACATAGACTTGTTTCAGAAAAAACTGTGAAATTGGAATTGTTAGACAGAAATCACGGACAACCTAAAGTACAAGAAAAGAAAGCCGTACAATCATAAAAATCCAACAAAGATATTGTTCATCAAACCAGCAGACAAAGGTGGAGCCGTAGTGATTACCAACACTTCAGATTACATTCAGGAAGCAAACAGACAACTTTCTGATGAAAGATCTACACACCATTGAGGGAAGATCCCACGGTACAATATACTAGAGAACATTACTGAGATCATTAATGGCTTGACACAATATTTGACTATCTCTACTGGACTTAATACCAAACACTCCCAGAATAGGTACATTCTACATGCTCCCAAAAAATACATAAAGAAGGCAATCCAGGGAGACCAATCATTTCTGGTGTGGAACCCAACTGAAGTATCTTTCTGGGTGGAGAACATTTAAAAACCTTAGTGAAGGAGACGGCCTAGCTATGTCCCAGACACCACCGACATCCTCTGCAAACTTTCCAACCTGAGTCCACTACCAGATGGCACAATATTGGAAACTATGGAAGTTGCATCCCTTTACTCCAACATCCCACATGAAGATGGTAGAGCTGCTTGTGAATACTTACTGCAGAGAACAACATGGCCACAGAACCTGTCCTACGCTCATCAGGTTTGTACTGCATCACAATTATTCTCCTTTGGTGAGGACATTTACTTGCAGTGTATGAGAAGTGCCATGGGGAGCAGACAGTATGCCGACCTGTTATGGCAGAACTAGAGGAGGAGTTTCTAACAACCTGCCACCACTAAACCTCTAGCACTTCCGCTAATGATGACCTGTATTATCTGGTCAGGATTGAGGAGGAACGGTTGTCTTTTCACAGAAGTTATAACAAATTTCATCCTAACATAAAACTCTCCCTGGACTACTCAAAATCTAACCATGATAAGGCGGGACCGCCGAAACGCGTAGGTCGGTGTATTGGACTCTTTGGATACGTGTTCTCAGTTATTTTGTGTATTCAATAAAAAAGAGAATCTTTACTACGTATGTTTTGCAAGTCTGTGGAGCGAGTGCCGAGATAATCTTTCCACAACTCAAAATCTAAGGTACCTTCCTGGACACAACCATATACATTAAGGCAAACAGCATACAAACTACAATTTATCAAAAAACTACAGGCCGTCCAGCGTAACCAAGTGGAACGGTTTTCACCCGAAAAATATCAAGAAAAATATCTATTGTCTACAGCCAAGCTCTGAGATACATCCGGATGCTCAGAGAGTGAGGATAGAGAACATCACCTTCTATCACTAAGAAGAACATTCTTACAACAGGGTATCACCCGCTGGTTATAGATACTGTCAAGGGTGGTCCCGCGACCCATATCGGGGTCGCGGGCTCACCCGTGCTCCTTGCCCTGCCAGCCCGTCGCCAGCGCTGCCTTACTTCTCCCGGCTCGCTTCCTTCCGCTGTGCGCGGCGGCCCCGAATGCATGAGGCGCAGCTTCTCAAAATTAAAGGGCCAGCACGCCATTAATTAGCATAAATCTACTTAAGCCTGCCTTCTGCAAGCTCCTGCCGGATCTTCGTGCCTAGCGCCCCTAGAGAAAGCTTTTCCGATGCCTTGTGCTCTTTGTGAATTCCGTTGTGACCCTGGTTCCGTTTCTGACCATCCTTTGCGTCTACCCTGACCTGTTGCTACGTCTCCGACTCCGATCCTGTGTGCCTGTCCTGACCTTCTGCCTGTCCCGACTACGAGATTGCCTGCCGTTTCTGTACCTCGACCTTGGCTGCCACTGCGGACAAGTCATGCCTGCGGAACGACCTGATGGTACCACGCCGCAGCAAGTCCAGCCACATTGCGGCGGGCTTGGGTGAAAAACGGGTACCACTTAGACTCCGGTCCCGGGTAGTGGCTTGTGCCATAGTCCGCAGTGGTTCAGAGGATTCACAACTCTAAGCCTGACAGATACACAGAACCACAGAGCTACAAGGATCCCAAGGAGCAGCCTCCTGGAATACCAACAGAAAGAGGACAAGTGCAGAGAGCCCTAGTGGTCATGTACAACCCAAATGCAGTAGATCTCCAGCCATTCTTCATAAGGACAACAGGCTAAAGGACATATTCCCGGACCTACCCCTCCTTGCCTACAAACAGCCAAACCACACATGAGGAATCTCCTGAAAGAAGAGTGCCCTCTCACCACACACACAGACGGGCACTTATCCCTGCCACAACAAAAGGTGCAAGACTTGTGCCCATGTTCTATCATCCAGCACGTCCACATCTCCGACACACAACAGGAGTATAACATCCCGGGCACATTGTCCTGTAGATCCTCCAATGTTGTGTCCATGATACTGTGCATGAGGTGTGCACAAATAATTATCAGGCAGTCCCCGGGTTACATACAAGATAGGGTTGGAGGTTTGTCTTAAGTTGAATTGTGATGTAAGTCGAAAGTATATTTTATAATGAAAGTCTAGACAATTTTTTTTCTTTGCCCCAGTGACAATTGGAGTTTCAAAATTTTTGGGTGTAATTGGACCAATAATTATCAATAAAAGCTTCATTACAGACATCTTACAGCGATCATTGCAGTCTGGGACTATAGTAAAAACTCCAGAGAGCTTCACCAGAGGTCACAGTGGGCAGAGGGGTCCGTCTGTAACTATGGGTTTGCTGTAAGTCGGGGGTGCCTAAGTAGGGGACCCTGCCTGTTACATTGGGGAGACTCAACAAAAAAAACTCAGGGCAGGATGAATTCTCACAGACACCAGAAGCGAGGGGATGGACACACCTGTGGGAAACACTTCTCTGACCAGGCCACAGCGAGAAGGATTTACAGGTCTAATTACTGAAAGGACAACAGAGAAAGGAAACCTGGGAGTTCAAACTGATGAAGACCTTCCAGTCACTGACCCAGCCTCAATATCGCACCGGGGTTTATGGTCTTACATGGACTCGCTCAATTCCCCCACAAGAGACCAACTCCAGAACCCTGCCATCCTAGGCCACCCCCTGATCCTGACCCTGCCACCCCTGACTCCGACACTCTGCCATCTAGGCCACCCCCTGAGTCCAGAACCTGCCATCCCCTGACTCCAGACCTCTGCCATCCTAGGTCACCCCCGACTCCAGACCTGCCATCCTAGGCCACCCCCTGCTCCAGACCATCTGATCCTAGGCCACCCCTGACTCCAGAACTGCCATTCCTAGGGCACCCCCTGACTCCAGAACCTGCCATCCTAGGCACCCCCTGACTCCAGACCCTGCTAACCAAGGCCACCCCTGACTCCAGACCCTCCCAACCTAGGCCACCCCCTGACTCAGACCCGCCATCCTAGGCCACCCCGACTCCAGACCCTCCCACCTAGGCCACCCCCTGACTCCAGACCCTCCACCCTAGGCCACCCCCTGACTCCAGACCCTCCCACCCTAGGCCACCCCTGACTCCAGACCCTGCCATCCTAGGCCAACCCTCTGAACTCCACACCACTGCCATCCTAGGCCACCCCTGACTCCAGACCCCTGCCATCCTAGGCCACCCCGACTCCAGACACTGCCCTAGCCACCCCTGATCAGACACCTGCCATCCAGGCCACCCCCTGACTCCAGACCCCTGCCATCCTAGGCCACCCCGACTCCAGAACCCGCCACCCTAGCCACCCCTGACTCAGACCTCTGCATCCTAGGCACCCCCTGACTCCAGACCTCTGCCATTCTAGGCCCACCCCCTGACTCCAGAACCTGCCATCTCTAGGCCACCCCCTGACTCCAGAACCGCCATCTAGGCCACCCCTGACTCCAGACCCTGCTACCCAAGGCCACCCCTGACCCAGAACCTGCCATCCTAGGCACCCCTGCCCAGACCCTGCATCCAGGCCACCCCTGACTCCAGACCCCCTGCCATCCTAGGCCACCCCCTGACTCCAGACCCTGCCATCCTAGGCCACCTCTGACTCCAGACCCCTGCCATCCAGGCCACCCCCTGACTCCAGACCCCGCCAACCCTAGGCCACCCCCTGACTCCAGACCCCTGCCATCCTAGGCCACCCCCCTGACTCCAGACCCCTGCCATCCTAGGCCCCCCCCTGACTCCAGACCCCTGCCACCTAGGCCACCCCTGACTCCAGACCCCTGCCATCCTAGGCCACCCCCTGACTCCAGACCCCTGCCATCCTAGGCCACCCCTGACCCCTGCCATCCTAGGCCACCCCCTGACTCCAGACCCCTGCCATCCTAGGCCACCCCCTGACTCCAGACTCCTGCCATCCTAGGCCACCCTGACTCCAGACCCCTGCCATCTAGGCACCCTGACTCCAGACCCTGCCGATCCTGAGTCTCACCAGATGTACTAATATCTTGTTGTAACATCCTCAGATGTTGTGTTTTCTCTCAGGGCTTCATTTGTATCCATGCCTGAAGAAGGGGCCTGTGTGCCCTGAAAAGCTTCCACCAAATATCACTTTTCTGGTAGCTAATAAGTTGGCTAACACTTCCATCTCCAACACTTAGGTTTACATTGATCAGTACGACTCCTCCCCCTCATAACCAGCGCTCCGCCACATGGTCTATTACATCATCACAGGTCCTTCATCCACCATTCATGTACAACACTGCTGCTTGTCCTCCGGAGACTCCGCCCCTTGTGACATCACACTCCCAGTGTCACATGACTAGTGGATAGGGAGCGGGAGGCCCCGCCCTCAGTGACATCCACAATCCCGGGTCACATGACTAGTGGATAGTGTGCGCGACGGAGAGTAGAGAGTCCTGCACTGAGGAGAGAAGAGGAGAGAGGGACCAGAGGGAGGGGGACGAAACATCCCAGCATGCTCCAGGAGCACACACTATATGGAGGGACTACAACTCCCAGCATTTGTGCACCGGAGCACACACACTATATGGAGGGACTACAACTCCCAGCATGCTCCAGGAGCACACACAATTATGGAGACTACAACTCCCAGCATGCTCCAGGAGAACACACAACCATGGAGACGGACTCAAAACTCCAGCATGTCTCCAGGAGCACACACACACTATATGGAGGGACTACAAATCCCAAGCATTGCCCTCCATATAGTGTGTGTGCTCCTGGAGCATGCTGGGAGTTGTAGTCCCTCCATGTAGTGTGTGTGCTCCTGGAGCATGCTGGGAGTTGTAGTCCCTCCATGTAGTGTGTGTGCTCCTGGAGCATGCTGGGAGTTGTAGTCCCTCCATAGAGTGTGTGTGCTCCTGGAGCATGCTGGGAGGTGTAGTCCCTCCATGTAGTGTGTGTGCTCCTGGAGCATGCTGGGAGTTGTAGTCCCTCCATATAGTGTGTGTGCTCCTGGAGCATGCTGGGAGTTGTAGTCCCTCCTCTGGTCACTTACCTCTTCTCTCCTCAGTGCAGGACACTCTCTACCGGGGCGGGGTGTACATGTGTATAGAGCGGAAGTGGAGGATGAAGGACCTGTGATGATGTGAGGGATCATGTGATCCAGTGAGGGCGGGGCGCTGGTTATTAGGGGGAGGAGTCTTTACTGAACAGTGTGAAAGGAGTGAGGCCGGGCACTGGTCAGCACCGCTGCTACATTTGTAGTGATAGATAATAAGATCATGATGTTTAACCCCTTAAGGACGCAGCCAATTTGCAGGTTTTGAACTCGGACCAGTGTCTCTTCGTGTCGTAATAACTTTTTAAAACTTTAACGCATCAAACTGATTTAGTGACTGTTTTCTCGTGACACATTGTAATTTATATTATTAGTATAATTTTGCTGATTTTTTGGGGGTAAAAATTCTACATTTTAGGAAATTTTTTTTAAAAAAATACAATTTTCAAATGTTCTAATTTTCTTAGACAAAAAGCCATACCACAAATTTATTCTGTAGAAAACTTTTGCCATTCGTCTACTAAGATTTTTTTTAACTTTTGCTTATTTTTTTTATGAATTTTGAAATTTATAGTTTTAGTAGCAAGTTCTCAAATTGCGTGCACCAATACATCCTCTGCACACGGCGCGCACCACTACATCCTCCACACATGGGGTGCACCACTACCTCCTCCACCATTGCTGGAGTTGTAGTCCCTCCTCTGGTCACTTACCTCTTCTCTCCTCAGTGCAGGACTCTCTACTTCCTCGCGCACACTATCCACTAGTCATGTGACGGGATTGTGATGTCACTGAGGGCGGGGCCTCCCGCTCCCTATCACTAGTCATGTGACACTGGGAGTGTGATGTCACTAAGGGGCGGAGTCTCCGGAGGACAGTAAGCAGCAGGTTGTACATGAATGGTGGATGAAGGACCTGTTGATGATGTAATAGACCATGTGGGCGGAGCGCTGGTTATGAGGGGGAGGAGTCGGTACTGATCAATGTAACCTAAGTGTTGGAGATGGAAGTGTTAGCCAACTTATTAGCTACCAGAAAAGTGATATTTGGTGGAAGCTTTTCAGGGCAACACAGGCCCCTTCTTCAGGCATGGATACAAATGAAGCCCTGAGAGAAAACACAAACATCTGAGGATGTTACAACAAGATAATTAGTACATCTGGTGAGACTCAGGATCGCGCAGGGTCTGGAGTCAGGGGTGGCCTAGGATGGCAGGGGTCTGGAGTCAGGGGTGGCCTAGGATGGCGAGGTCTGGAGTCAGGGCTGGCCTGGATGGCAGGGGTCTGGTCAGGGGCTGGCCTGGATGGCAGGGGTCTGGAGTCGGGGGGGCCTAGGATGGCAGGGGTCTGGAGTCAGGGGTGGCCTAGGATGGCAGGGGTCTGGAGTCAGGGGTGGCCTAGGATGGCAGGGGTCTGGAGTCAGGGGGTGGCCTAGGATGGCAGGGGTCTGGAGTCAGGGGGTGGCCTAGGGTGGCAGGGGTCTGGAGTCAGGGGGTGGCCTAGGGTGGCGGGGTCTGGAGTCAGGGGGTGGCCTAGGATGGCAGGGGTCTGGAGTCAGGGGGTGGCCTAGGATGGCAGGGTCTGGGTCAGGGGTGGCCTAGATGCAGGGTCTGGAGTCAGGGGGTGGCCTAGGATGGGCGGGGTCTGGAGTCAGGGGTGGCCTAGGATGGCAGGGTCTGGAGTCAGGGGTGGCCTTGGGTAGCAGGGTCTGGAGTCGGGGGTGGCCTAGGATGGCAGGTTCTGGAGTCAGGGGGTGGCCTGGATGGCAGGTTCTGGAGTCAGGGGGTTGGCCTATGGATGGCAGAGGTCTGAGTTCAGGGGGTGGCTGGTGGCAGTCTGGAGTGGCTGGTGGCGGGTTCTGGAGTCAGGGGGGGGCCTAGGATGGCAGGGGTCTGGAGTCAGGGGGTGGCCTAGGATGCAGGGGTCTGAGTCAGGGGTGGCCTAGGATGGCAGTGTCTGGAGTCAGGGGTGGCCTAGGATGGCAGGGGTCTGGAGTCAGGGGTGGCCTAGTGATGGCAGTGGTGTCGAGTCGGAGGTCAGGAGGTGGCCTAGGATGGCAGGGTCTGGAGTCAGGGGGTGCCTAGGTGGGGGTCTGAGTCAGGGGGTGGCCTAGGGTGGAGGGTCTGGAGTCAGGGGGTGGCTAGGGTGGAGGGTCTGGAGTCAGGGTGGCCTAGGATGGCAGGGTCTGGAGTCAGGGGGTGGCCTAGGTTGGGAGGGGTTCTGGAGTCAGGGGTGGCCTTGGTAGCAGGGTCTGAGTCAGGGGGGGGGGTGGCCTAGGATGCAGGTTCTGGAGTCAGGGGGTGGCTAGGATGCAGGTGGAGTCGCGGGTGGCTAGGATGCAGAGTCTGGAGTCAGGGGGTGGCCTAGGATGCGGCAGGTCGGAGTCGGGGGTGACCTAGATGGCAGAGGTCTGGAGTCGGATGCAGGTTCTGGACTCAGGGGGTGGCTAGATGCAGAGTTGGAGTCGGAGGGGTGGCAGGGTCAGGTCAGGGTGGCCTAGGATGGCAGGGTCTTGGAGTTGGTCTCTTGTGGGGATTGAGCGAGTCATGTATAGCCATAAACCCCGGTGCGATATTGAGGCCTGGTGTCAGTGACTGGAAGGTCTTCATCAGTTTGAACTCCCAGGTTTCCTTTCTCTGTTGTCCTTTCAGTATTAGGACCTGTAAATCCTTCTCGCTGTGGCCGCCTGGTCAGAGAGTGTTTCCCACAGGTGTGTCCATCCCCTCGCTTCTGGTGTCGTGTGAGAATTCATCCTGCCCTGAAGTTTTTGTTGAGTCTCCCCAATGATACAGGCGGTCCCCTACTTAGGACACCCGACTTACAGACAACCCATAGTTACAGACGGACCCCTCTGCCCACTGTGACCTCTGGTGAAGCTCTCTGGATGTTTTTACTATAGTCCCAGACTGCAATGATCAGCTGTAAGATGTCTGTAATGAAGCTTATTGATAATTATTGGTCCATTACACCAAAAATTTTGAAACTCCAATTGTCACTGGGGCAAAAGAAAAAAAATTGTCTAGACTTCATTATAAAATAAGTTTGACGTTTACTTACATACAAATTCAACTTAAGAACAAACCCTCCAGACCCTATCTTGTATGTAACCCGGGGACTGCCTGTATATTATTTTGTGGACACCTCATGCACAGTATCATGGACACAACATTGGAGGATCTACAGGACAATGTGCCGGGATGTTATATCCTGTTGTGTGTCGGAGATGTGGACGGTGCTGGATGATAGAACATGGGCACAAGTCTTGCACCTTTGTTGTGGCAGGGATAAGTGCCCGTCTGTGTTGGTGTGGAGAGGGCACTTCTTTCCAGGAGATTCCTCATGTGTGGTTTGGCTGTTTGTAGGCAAGGAGGGTAGGTCCGGGAATATGTCCTTTAGCCTGTTGTCCTTATGAAGAATGGCTTGGAGATACTGCATTTGGGGTGTACATGACCACTAGGGCTCTCTGCACTTGTCCTCTTTCTGTTGGTATTCCAGGAGGCTGCTCCTTGGGATCCTTGTAGCTCTGTGGTTTCTGTGTATCTGTCAGGCTTAGAGGTTGTGAATCCTCTGAACCACTGCGGACGATGGCACAAGCCACTACCCGGGACCGGAGTCTAAGTGTACCCGGTTTTCACCCGAGCCCGCCGCAATGTGGCTGGACTTGCTGCGGCGTGGTACCATCAGGTCGGTCCGCAGGCATGACTTGTCCGCAGTGGCAGCCAAGGTCGAGGTACAGAAACGGCAGGCATCTCGTAGTCGGGGACAGGCAGAAGGTCAGGACAGGCAGCACAGGATCGGAGTCGGAGACGTAGCAACAGGTCAGGGTAGAACGGCAAGGAGCGATGTCAGAAACGGAACCAGGTCACAACGGGAATTCACAGAAAGAGCACAAGGCATCGGAAAAGCTTTCTCTAGGGCGCTAGGCACGAAGACCGGCAGAGCTTGCAGAAGAGGCAGCTTAAGTAGATTTATGCTAATTAATGGCGTGCTGGCCCTTTAATTTTGAGAAGCTGCGCCTCAGCATTCGGGGCCGCGCCGGCACAGCGGAAGGAAGCGAGCCGGGAGAAGTAGCAGCGCTGGCGGGGCTGGCAGGGCAAGGAGCACGGGTGAGCCCGCGACCCGCGATATGGGTCGCGGGACCACCCTTGACAGTATCTATAACCAGCGGGTGATACCCCTGTTGTAAGAATGTTCTTCTTAGTGATAGAAGGTGATGTTCTCTATCCTCACTCTCTGAGCAGATCCGGATGTATCTCAGAGCTTGGCTGTAGACAATAGATATTTTCTTGATATGTTTTCTGGTGAAAACCGTTCCACTTTGGTTACGCTGGACGGCCTGTAGGTTTTTGATAAATTGTAGTTTGTATGCTGTTGTCCTAATGTATATGGTTGTGTCCAGGAATGTACCTTAGATTTTGAGTTGTGGAAAGATTATCTCGGCACTCGCTCCACAGACTTGCAAACATACGTAGTAAGATTCTCTTTTTATTGAATACACAAAATAAACTGAGAACACGTATCCAAAGAGTCCAATACACCGACCTACGCGTTTCGGCGGTCACGCCTTATTCATGGTTAGATTTTGAGTAGTCCAGGGAGAGTTTTATGTTAGGATGAAATTTGTTATAACTTCTGTGAAAAGACAACCGTTCCTCCTCAGATCCTGACCAGATAATAAGCAGGTCATCATATAGCGGAAGTGCTAGAGGTTTAGTGGTGGCAGGTTGTGTTAGAAACTCCTCCTCTAGTTCTGCCATGAACAGGTCGGCATACTGTCTGCTCCCCATGGCACTTCTCATACACTGCAAGTAAAGTCCTCACCAAGGAGAAATAATTGTGATGCAGTACAAACCTGATGAGCTGTAGGACAGGTTCTGTGGCCATGTTGCTTCTGCAGTAAGTATTCACAAGCAGCTCTACCATCTTCATGTGGGATGTTGGAGTAAAGGGATGCAACTTCCATAGTTGCCAATATTGTGCCATCTGGTAGTGGACTCAGGTTGGAAAGTTTGCAGAGGATGTCGGTGGTGTCTGGACATAGCTAGGCGTCTCCTTCACTAAAGGTTTTAAATGTTCTCCACCCAGAAAGAGATACCTCAGTTAGGGTTCACACCAGAAATGATTGGTCTCCCTGGATTGCCTTCTTTATGTATTTTTTGGGAGCATGTAGAATGTACCTATTCTGGGAGTGTTTGGTATTAAGTCCAGAAGTCAGAGAGTCAAATATTGTGTCAAGCCATTAATGATCTCAGTAGATTCTCTAGTATATTGTACCGTGGGATCTTCCCTAATGGTTGTGTAGTATCTTCATCAGAAAGTGTCTGTTGCTTTTCTCCTGAATGTAATCTGAAGTGTTGGAATCACTACGGCTCCACCTTTGTCTGCTGGTTTGATGACAATATCTTTGTTGGATTTTTATGATTGTACGGCTTTCTTTTCTTGTACGTCTTAGGTTGTCCGTGATTTCTGTCTAACAATTCCAATTTCACAGTTTTTTCTGAACAAGTCTATGTAGTAATCCAAGGTTTGATTAAATCCGGGTTGTGGGGTCCAATAGACTTCTTCTTCTTTCTTGATGTTTCGTGTCCTGGGTCAGTCTGTAATGTGGTCTCACTTTTGTCATAAAAGAATTCTTTCAGTCGTAATCTGCGAAAAAAAATTCTACATCCTGCAGAATTGAACCTTGTCAAGTGGTTTTGTGGGACAAAATGTCAGTCTTTTAGATAAAACTTTTAGCTGTGCTTGGTTTATCCAACTTTTGAAGTTAAAGTGACCCCACAGAGACCTATAGAATCAACTAATTGATATGACCAAGAAGTTTTCAACTGAGATGCAACACAAGGTCAACCATCTCATCCCAGAGGATCCCAGGCCAGGCTGTTTCTATATGCTACCCAGATCCACAAAGATGGCTATCAGGAGGCCTATTATTTCTGGCATTGGCACTGCAACATCCCCCACCGGGGACCAGCCTTTTCTTGGGGCCTGGAGGCAGCCGGGGCAGAACCAGAGTGGCTGGCGGTTGCGGACTAGGCACAATAGTGTCACGGTGCTTGGTTTGGGACCGGAGGGCTGTCCTACAGCCTGGCAGGTCTCCAGCAGGTGGTGTGTGCAAGTAATAATGGAGGAGAGGCTGATACAACTGGTTCTCCCTGGGAACCCCTGAGGTCTGTAGTATGAGTCCCTGGATGGTGGATGAGGGTGCCCTTGATGGTGATACAGCTGTAGCAGGGACCAGACGAGGAGCAACGTTGTGCAAGAATAACTTACAGTTCTTTATTCGAACCAACACGCAACGGGCCAACGATTCGGTACAGAGGCAGATTACTGGGAGTGATCTGGAGAGTGAACCTCAGGAGTTTGATCAACAGCCTGGTTACAGGTGCAGCTGGGATGTAGCTGTGTCCAATGTTGGAAGCTGCAGCTTTAATCCTTGGTGTTCTGTGTGAGCTCACTAGAGGTGTGAGGCACACGCTGCCTTGGTCACTCAGTGTAAGTTGTGAGGCCTAGGAGGCCTGTGGTCAGAGCATATCTGAGGTCTCTCTGGTAAGAGAGCTGGATTCAAAGACAAGAAGACTTATTCCTTCCTGACTAAGGGTTTGTTAATCCCTGGTCAGGTGATCTCACTCTCCATCATACTCCAGTTACAAAGCTGGAACATCATTGGATAATAACATTAAACAGTATTCAAAAAGCTTAACCCTTGCCTGTCCAGGCAGTGTCTACGCTGCACAATTACCGCTATGTGTACTGAATTGTACAAGGGCTTATTCGCAAACCACTCTCTGCCTTGCGCATTGGCAGGGGTGTTGCAGCACCTTGACGGAAACTATCTCAGGTTGGGTGGAAAATCTCCTTAACTCCTAGCTACATCCAGGACACTACTGACCTTTTAAACAAAACTCAAGACTGTAGGTCCACTTCCTGATGGTACAATTCTGGCCACCATGGATGTGGAATCTCTACAAAAGATGTATAGCAGCATATGCCGGATACACACGGAGAAGCACAACTTACCAACAGAACTGATCCCAGAACTCATACAATTGTGGTCACCCACAATATTTCTCATTTGGAGAGGATCTGTACCTACAGTGTATGGGAACATCAATGGGTTAAGGTGTGCACCACAGTACGCCAATCTTTTATGGCTGAACTGGAAGGTGCTTACTTATCCTCATGCACCACAAAACCCATGATCTACCTCTGTTATATTGATAATATTCTAATCATTTGGACTGCAGGTGAGGAGGCCTAATCCAAACCACGAGGGCTACAACAACTTTCACCCAACATCAATCAAACTAAGCTATTCAGATAGGAGAATACACTTTCTGGATACCACCATACAGATAAAAGACAGACACTTAACCACAACACTATTCCATAAACCAACAGACAGAAACAACCTACCTGAGAAATAACAGCTTCCACCCCAAACATACCAGACAGTCTATCTATACAGCCAAGCCTACGCTACAACCGTATCTATCATATACAGCCAGGCCATACACTACAACCGTATCTGTTCAGACAAGACAGACCTGGAAAAACACTTCCTGGAGCTCAGGTCTGAATTTCTCCAGTTAGCTCACAGACCAAAATGACTGATAACCAAATAAGTAAGCTAAATGTGCTAAAAATACAGAAGTATTGCAGTATATGGTAGGCGATCTGACCATCTAGGGTTAATGTACCCTAGATGGTCTAAAAATAGTGAAAAAAAAAGTTTAAAAAATAAAAAAAATTAATAAAATATTAAAAATTCAAATCACCCCCCTTTCCCTAGAACGGATAAAAAACATAATAAACAGTAAAAATCACAAACATATTAGGTATCGCCGCGTCCCAAATGCCCGATCTATCAAATATAAAAACGGTTTCGGCGGCGGTGACCTCCGAGGGGGAAATGGCGACCAAATGTCCGAAATACGACTTTTACACCTTTTTACATCACATAAAAAATGAATAAAAAATGATCAAAATGTCGCACAGACTCAAAATGATAGCAATGAAAACGTCGCCTCATTTCGCAAAAAAATGACACCTCACACATCTCTGTGCGCCAAAGTATGAAAAAGTTATTAGCTATTTTTTGTACACTTTCGTTTAATTTTTGAAAATGTATTAAAACAAATAAAACCTATATAAATTTGGTATCACCGCGATCGCACCGAACCAAGAATAAAGCTGAGGTGTTATTTTGAGTGCACAGTCAAGTCGAAAAACCTGAGCCCACAAGAACGTGCATTTTTTTTTTCAATTTTTCCACATTTGGAATTTTTTTCAGCTTCGCAGTACACGGCATGTTAAAATAAATACATTACGGGAAAGTAAAATTTGTTACGCACAACATAAGCCCTCACACCGGTCTGTACACGTAAAAATGAAAAGTTCTGGATTTTTGAAGTTGGAGAGCGAGAAATGAGCGGTAAAACCCTGCGTCCTTAAGGGGTTATAAAACATCTTCATGGGATCTGTCATTAGTTCTGAAGACTATTAAAAAGAGCGTTCGAACCATTGACCATACTAATATAAGAAATTTAACATTAAAAACGGTATTCCATCACCGGAGCCAGAAGGCTAGGTGAACTACGGCTATATTGTAGAGAACCTTACATAGAAATTCTCGAGAATAGTATTGTGCTTTATGTTGGACCCACATTTTGTTCCTAGGGTGGTCTCAGATTTCCACAGATTCAGGAGATATACTGCTTCTTTCTGTGAGAATCCTTCCTCCTGTGAGAGAACAGAATAGAAATCATTGGATGTAAGACGTTCTGTTATAAAAATATTTAAAAGCTACTGGACCCTGGCGTATTGACCCTAATCTCTTTATCCAATTTCAGGGGAAAAACAAGGGGAGGACGGCGTCCAAGGCGACCATTGCTAGATGGCTGAAGAGGGCAATCTCGTTATGTTATGACATTCAGAAACACCAATACCTTCAGAATACGAGCACATTCGACTAGAAGCTATGTCCACATCCTGGGCAGAGCAAGAGGAGCCTCGTTGGAACAAATTTGCAGGAGGCGAAATTGGTCCTCCTCCACGTTTTCAAAGCATTACAGACTGGACGTACCTTCTTCAAAAGACTTATCCTTTGGACGCAAGTTCTGCAGGAGTAATCCCTCCCTAAAATCTTACTTATTTTGTAAGTCTCCAGGTGGGCCGTCATGGGGGACAAAGTGGAAATTATGAATTAGATTACTCACCGGTAATTCTTTTTCCATTAGTCCACCATGACGGCCTATATATTTCCCACCCTAATGGAAATTTAATTTTTGTTTGGTCTCTATTCGGATAGAGGTTTGTATGTGATTACAAACATACTAATAGATTTTGTTCTTCCTCAGTGTGGTTATTTTTGTAATCTCGTGGCGGGAGGATGTAGGAGGAACCTTAACCTCTCTTCTTCCTGTTCCTGCAGAGGTCAGGGGCATCCTCCAGTGGTCCGTCATGGTGAACTAATGCAAATAGATTATCGGTGAGTAATCTAATTCAATTTTTTTGACGGTTATACTACTTATGTCCCACAGAAAACGAGCCTCTTGGGAGATGGCAAATCAAAACTATACATTTTCCACATGTTGCGTTTTACTAAATTTGCAGAAGAGAAATATATAAACATGGTATGATAGTGTTAAGGATATTGCACTGGTCTGGACGCCGTGTTACATACTACTCTTCAGTAGGACAGAGTGTCTTTTCTGTGTTACTCAATCCATTCCAGCGCTGGAAACAAAGCCTCATATTCAAAATCACCTTGCAAACACGGACGGGATGGTTTATAAGCCTGTGTATCCAAAGACCCTTATGGTCTCTTTTACAATTCTGGCGCCCTATGAACGTGGGGCTCTGATGGGACAGCTGAACACTTAGGCAAGCTCATATAGTCTGTGCCACTCTTGTAAACGGAATTGACAATGGTGCACCAAAGGTAAGCAAATTTTATTGTTCTAACTTGATATGTCACTTCTGTTTCACGGACAGGTTGGACAAAGTAAGATTGCATCTGTGTTTAATAAATTCTTACTGTTTACTATAACCTCATCTCTGGTGGCAGCCCTTCGTCATACATGATATTTTGGTGTGTGCATAATCGTTTAAAGGGTTATGTACACGCTGGCCCCTTATAGCTGTCGATTCATGTTGGCAAGAACCTTGCAAGGACAGAGACTTTTGAGCCTAACCTGGACCATATATGTTGTAGAAAAGGCTGCAGTGCCCCTATGGATTGTGAGGTAGTCCGATAGTTTTGTGGTGACTTTGTTGAGATTTGTTTCTGTAAGTGGTGAGAAGAAATCTGGAAGTCGCAGGACAAACTCTGGCCAGGTTTAAATACCTTTCCCTGGGATTGGGATCGGTCCCGTGATGCGGTAAAGGACAGTAGAGTCTCAGGGATACTGAGAGAGATTTTTTACAGTTCAGCGTTAACGCCTTGATTTTCTGAAACATTGTGTGAAGGTCTCTAATTGACTTACTGATAGTTAGCGGGGTAGTCTGGTTCTGCATTTACGGAGAATATCTATAGCCCTTGAACAAAACAAGTATTCCACCAGATCACAATATGGGTAGTGAACAAAGTAAGACAGCGGACACTGCAGACCTAAAAAGGCAACTGACATAGTGTCACACAGGAAAGTAATGAGTGGGGAAAGGAATAATGAGGATTGAAGGTTTTGGTAGTTGATAGATTCCCCTGGTGTGCAAAGGTGATAGACAGCACTTGATGAAAATAGGGGCTGGCTCAGGACAAGAAGTGGCATACCCAGGCAGAAAATTGGTGTTGATGTTGTTGAAGTTGAAAAAGAAAGTTAAGGAAAGGAAGTGGATGGGTTGATTATGGAGACTTAGACCAGTGCCTACTGACGGACCAGGACAGAGTTGACAGGAGTCCAGAAAGAGTGCCACCTGAAGAGGAGAGACGGGCGATATAAGGACATTTCAAAGTTTTTGATGTGGAGAGATTTGAGAAAAGAGATTTTATGAAGTTCCTCCTGTAAAAGAAAAAAAAAAAATGGCGTCTAAGATCTGACCAGCACCCTTAGACTCCACCCCCTTATCCCATATCGCAGAGGGATGGATTCAGGGAGTCGGAGTAGAGGACTTGTGGGGTTATTGTGGTGCCCCCAGCTTCTCCTCAGACTATGTCACTGGTCACACCCCTGTACCTGGGGGGTAAGAGAAGATTGACAGCCCTTCCAATTTTCAGTGGCGGCCATCTTAGAACAGTATATATTCTCAAGTCCCTGAAAATTCTATGCTATGACTACTCTGTTGGCAGCGAAATGGCTGGTTTGAGGGAATAGTTGTAGAAAAAAAATGTTTTTTGTTGTAGTTCAGCAGCTGAGCACCTTGGAGAGTCTTGACACATGTCCTGGATAATGGCCGGCTTTCAGATCTCTGTTTAGATAATTCTTGGAGTGGGAGGTTGTTTTGGTTGATTATGGTCCAGTTAAAATTATTTGATCTTGATCATTAGAGAAAAATTACTAAAAAAAAGTGTTACTTGTCCTTTGGTACCTGCTTTCTGGAGTTTAAAGGCTAAAATGAGGGGCTCAAATCTGGTGCTGCTTGGAGTGGAATGTCTGTTTGTTATCTCGAGCAACGCTGGCAACCTGGAAAGGGGGTGGGGGGGGGGGGCGATTTGCATCCTATGTTTATCTGACAGCCTAAAATTCTCCATATTGAGACTGTGGTGATGCAAGAATACAGTATGCCCTGTTATGCCTATGTATCCACAAAAGAGTTAGAGACTAGCAATGACAAGAACCCAACTCTATGACAGAACCTTGGTCCCTTTGACTAAACACTAACATTCATTTAAGTGCACCTGATTTCTGTTTGAGATACGGCCAGTCTGGTCGAACTTATAATTAGCACAGAACGCTGAGCTGGAGATAGTGAAGGGAGAATCCCATATGTCTAGATTGAGATAAAGCGGAGAACGTAAAGGGTCATGGAAGAATTCAGGGGAACTGTTTACAGCTTTTGTACACATGGGCTATGACCGACACTGTAGTGATCAATGTAGTGCACTTTGCCAGCTGTTTTGTAACAGGTTATTACCAAAGGTGTAAACGGACTAGAGACATCTCTACCAGACTGGCGTACAGAAAG
Source organism: Engystomops pustulosus (assembly GCA_019512145.1). NCBI lineage: Eukaryota > Metazoa > Chordata > Amphibia > Anura > Leptodactylidae > Engystomops > Engystomops pustulosus. Next base: position 1,914,297 of record WNYA01000012.1, on the reverse strand, counting down.
GACGACAAGAACTGTTACAGAAAGCTAGGGGAAACAGAGACCAGGGTCGACCGACAGTTTCACAGACCTCTGCTAAAGTAGGCTGATAACAGTTCTGAGTCCCAGACCCAAGTGGGCGTCTGCTTCAACTTGTAGGGAGGAGACATGACTAAAGTGGGTGGCCACATCCTAGGAAACGGAGACGCTACCACAGGGCGTGACTAGGAGGGGGGGGGCGATAACGGACGAGGACGTCGCAATTACACCCTCCAAGACGAGTTAGCTCCTTCCATTGTAGAACTGATGTGGGATCTCCTCGAGAGACCAGTGAAGATAAACTCGTTTCCACTAAAAAAAGTACCCAAAAGAACAGCCACATACATGTAGGATGGTCCATGACCTCCAGCGGCCAATGAGTGTACGGAAGCCCAGTGGTCCCTAACCCACAAAACTCACTGGAGCTGTCCCAAGAGTGACATATTTTCACGTTACCGATTAGGCAAATGTTTCCTCTCTGTGCCAGTTCAGTATTCCAGTATACCTGGTGCAGATTCCCACAAAGGGGGGGGGGGGAGACCCCCCAGCCAGTACGCCAAGGCCCTACAGGATGTAGACTGGCAGATATGCCCCTTACTGGATGTTCTCTTGTTTTTTGTGCTCTATTTTTCAGGTTTGCCAGGATGCACCTAGTGACCTTATGTGTTTTCTTTCCAAGGGTCGCAATGTTTCCAGAGACAAACTCCAGTATTGCCGGGGAAGTGGTCTTCCTAAGCCATGATTCTCAGCCACAGGCAGACACCTGACAGAGGAAAGAAATCTGGCAGTGAATATGCCCCTGTCTCGAGGCCATAAGAACTCTTCACTGATTCTAGGACTGGCCAGCTCCTGCAGCCTGGGATAAGGTCTGCTGCCCCCAGCCCAATGCTGCCCTTTATGAACTGCATTGCCTCTTCCCCATTTGCCCTTAGTCAGGGAGGAAATTGAGTATTCCACAGCCTTAAGCTGGCAAACCTGTCCGCCACGGTCCTAGGTACACCCCCTGGACACAACCTTTTGTTTTGTTTTGCATTGAGTATCTGGCCACGCCATAGGTGTCCTAGCCCAGGCCACTATAAGCCGGTTAGAATCAAGTGGAGGAACCCTGATGTGTCAATAGCTACAGGCAGCAATCTGCTCAGCAGGCCAGTGAGTTAATCCTAGATCACTCAGTTACTGTGCAAACCCCACATGACTTGTACATGCCCTACCAAGTTGCAGCCCAAGTATCTGAGCAATGGGCGACAGTGACAAGGTGCACAGCTCTGAATCCTCATTCTGCCGCCAGTCTTTCAGGATTCAGAAAAGGCTTGGGGGAGAGAAGGGTGATTAACCCAGATGTTTGAGTTTTTTCGTAGATGGCTCCAGTCTGCAGGAGAAGACAGACGGTTCTACACTGGATATGCAGTGGTCAGTGGCGCACAGAGGCAGGTAAAAGCAGAACACTCCCTCCACGCAGGTCAGCGCAGGAGGTGAAGTGACGGGCATCCATGAGTGAAGTGAAAGTGTTACAGGTGTTGGAAGGTAAAAGGGCGAACATACTATACTCAAGGTATAGTTTGGGGTCTCAAACACGACCTATGGCACCGCTGATAAAAGAGCTTATGGACGCTCGTCTTACTTTCACAAGAGTGGGAAAATAAAAGTAAAAGCACATGTGGCTGACAGCGAGGGGGCGAAAGCAGCTGACAGATGGAACCCAGAGATTGTCCTCTGTCTCAACGGTAGTTCTGAGTTCAAAGTGTTTGATCCACAGGTGTTCCAGTCCCTGGTGGCCCGGTGTCATCAGAAGAGCAGGAAGTGTGGAGGAAAGACTAGAGCCCAGATGCTGATGGAGACCGGATGCTGGGAGAGAGGGTGTGCCTGCCAGGAGCTCTGCACACCCAGTAAGTCAAGTAGCCCACAGACAACACATCCAAAATGACCATGCTAAGTGTTATAAACCACCACTGGTTTGCCCCAGGCATACTCCCCCTGACATTAGACTAGTGAAAGCCTGGATAGTCAATATGCCCACCCACAACCCGGGTTAAGGTGGCAAGACCCCACAGAAGGTGAACCCAGCCACTGTATCCCTTCCGGAGACTGCGATAGATTTATCCAGCTACCAAAAAGTGGTGCGTAGGAGTACGTGCTTGTGTGTATTGATCTCTTTCCAGGGTGGCCAGAACTTCTCCCATGACCAAGGCTACTGCTAGAGCTGCAGCCAAGAAGTCGGTGAGTTTTTCTGCAGGTTTGGACTTCCAGAGACATAGAGTCCGGTCGTGGAACCCACTTCACTGGACAGGTGAATCACCTCCTTGGTGTAGAACAGCCCTACACCACCCTTACCCATCCCCAAGCTAGTGGTGGGGTTAATGACAAAAAAGAATTCTTAGTTGGAGATCCAGGAGGCCATGGTAGTAACAGGGAAACATGGCCGAGTGCCTTCCTTGCCTGTATTCCGTAGGACTCACTTAAAGAAGAACGGGATTGTCCCCCTTTAAGATGCTTTTTGGCTGTACCCCCATACTAGGCCTCTGATTCCCACAGACCCTATAGCCGATGGCAGGAAACCATGGTGGAATATGCCATATACAGTTTGACCTTGGAAAAAGTCCGAGCCACCTCGGACGAAACAGGCTGCTCAAGGCGCAGCATCCACCCGTGGAGAGCTTCGGTTTGGTGAGGCGTGATCCGCAGTGCTTTGTTTTCTCACCATAAAGTAAAATCGGGATAGAAGGACACCTGTTGTTTGCATACAGATTTCCTCCTGGAGATCCTTTATCTGTTCGGCATTGGCCTTGGATGCTTAGATCTCAGAGACTCTACCCTCGTTTTCGTTAATTCTCTCCTTGTGTACACCATGTCTCTATGTACAAGTCCTCTGCATCTCATCTACTGTTGGTGACCATTTTGGATTGACACAAGTTAATAGCTGCCAACCACTTCTGCAAATTTTCAGTCTAGCATTGTGGCAGGGTCTGAGAGCAGGGTGGTATAGCTTCTGATGATTCCAGCTGTGGTGCGCTCTGCGCGCCCCTCAAACGGGGAGAGGAACCTGGAGACCCTCGCGAGAGCATAGTATGTACGGGAAAACTTCCCAGTTTTAGGCACTCCAGTGAATGAAATGAGGGTCTTCTGAGAAAAACTCATCGTCTGAAGTAGGACCAGACATCATTTTGGAGAGTTCAGCTGTCTTTTTGCTGTTACCCATGATGATAATTAGCCAGACACTAGTGGGCACTTAGAGGGAGGTGTTAGCCAGTGGGTATTTGCAGTGTAATAACCACTTGGGATAGTCCAGAGTGAATATAATATAGATTGCACTTATACGTCTCTGAGGGTGTTAATAAATGACAGACACCACAGAAAGCACTCAGGTCCAAGACAGGGTGAGCAGAGTGTGGAGCGCTGAGAAACTGGGCAAAGAGAGGTATATATACAGGTGGGATCCTGCCTCTTCCTGAAGACAATCCAAGCTGGAAAGGGTTAATTCCACCTAGCAGCAGCAGTTACAGTAAGAGAGGGCATGTCGCTGCTCCAAGAGGGCAGATGGCGGGAGAAAGGCTGCAGCCGATTCTGACGGTTTTTGTGGCTTTCCTAGTGTCAGGGAGGGTCCCTGGAGTAGTAGAGGGTAGCGCATGGCCGTTGGTGCAGGGGAGGAGTAGCGGTGAGCCCGAGCTCCTCGCGCAGCACACCTTGTATGGCAGACAAGCCTGGGGGCTGCCACGTTCATCTCAGACCTGCCTGTGGACGATGCCCGGATCTGAGCAAACGGAATGGGGTGAGTTGGCCAGGAGATGGCTGCCAGGGAAGCTGATTGGGTTAGGGTCCCCGGGAGCTCACCAGCACGTGTCGCTCATTCCGGCATACAGCCACGCTCCCGACATCATTATAATTTTACCTGGAAAAAACAATCAGGGTGCGGTCATCCGGTGTGTCTTTCGCCGTTTCTGTCACAGACCTGAGAAAACGCGTAAACACGCGAAACGGTCCGTCTCTTTGGCGTGCCCGGCTCCTCTCTTGTATATCCGCTGGCTGCCTTATGACTGTATATTTTTTGCAAGTGACCTGTTTTTTTCTTGTTTCTTTTCTGGGACAGATATTCTTGCTGCATTTCCCATCAGAGTGCACCCAACCTAACAGCTATTTTTCATCAGCTCCACAACACAATGACAGTGAACAAAGGTGTAGATGACACGTTGCCTGGAACTTGTTTTTCTCAAGATACTGTTTATATATCGTTCTAGGGAAGGGGGGGTAATTTGAGTTTTTAGGATTTTTTATTCAAAAATTTTTTTTTTTTTACTATTTTCAAACTCCCTAGGGTACTTTAACCCTAGTTTGTCAGACGATCCTCATACATTACAATGTGCGTATGTTCTTTTGAACTCTGTTACTATCAAAGTGATTCTGAGATGAGATGTTTTTACCTCACATGTTTTAACTTCATTTTAGTAGTTAATTTGGATGATAAGTTTTTTTAACAAAAAAATAAAAACATAAATTTTTTGAGAAATTTGCCATTTCGAATTTCAAATCACCGTTTCAGGCAGATAGCATTCACCATCAATAAATCTTGGCTGAAAACTTTTTCATACGTTACTTTACATTTTCCTATTTTTGAATGTCTGCATAATTATTGTGAGTTCCGACGCGGCTTACAAATCGAATAGCGATTTTCCGTATTTTCAGAATTTACTATGTTGGCAATAAATACTGTTTTGAATAAAATGTTACATTTTTACATCAAAACCACCTATATAATGACCCGTTTTCAAATCTGCAACCACTGGCAACTATCGTAACGCGTTTTAGGAAGATTGTTACCCTTGAGATCTTCATAGTAATAGAATCAAAATGGAGGTGGTGAAATTTGTTGTTATTTTATACATTCATTTAGCCCTAAATTTACACATTTTCAAAAGATAAAAACAGAAAAACAATCTTACAATTTGTACAGGACCCCCCACATTGTGGCCGTGACTTGTTTTATGGGCGCACAGCGAGGCACAGAAGGGAAGGAGCGCCCTGCAGCTGCAGGATTTTAGTTTCCCTCCTTGGCCCTTTTTGGAGGCTTTAAAATGTTCGCTTTGTCATTATTGGGGCCATGTGACGTATTTTTTTTTGCGGGAGGATGATGCTTTTTCCAGTGTTTATCCATTTTGGGTTGGTATCTCCTATTGTTTGAAAATTTAGGAACTTTATTTTGAGGCAGGGAGGAGTAGAAAGCATCAATTCGTACTGAAGTTTTTTACTTTTTTTTTTCTGTATTCACCCGTATAGCCTAATATCATGTTATCTTATTCTGTGGGTCGATACGATACAGGGATAACCAGATTTAATATTTTTTCTTACTTTATAAATTTGTCAAATAAAACCCTAATGTGGAAAAATCTATAATTTTTGCATTGCCGTCTTCAAGGGAATAATATTTTTTATTTTTGGCTATATGGAGCTGGTTGATGGCTTGTTTTTTTTTTTGCGGGGCATTTTGTACTTTGCAACAGTATTATCGGAGTACATATGTTTTTTTGATCACTTTTATTGCATATTTTGTGGGATTGAATAGGTAAAAATCATAATTTTTGGTGTTTTTAACGTTTTTTTAGCTGCATTCATCGCGCGGGTTCAATAATTAATTACTTTATTCTACGGCTTGTTACGGATGCAGTGATACTGTATATGTAGGGTTTTGTTATGATTTAGAATTTATGGGCTTTTTATTGATTACTTATTTTTTATTGAATAACATTTTTTTTACTGTTTCCACCATAGGACATGAACAAGCAATCATTTAATTGCTTGTTCATAATAATGCACTCTGCAATACTGATGTATTGCAGGGTATTAGCAGTGTCAGGCTTAGAGGTTGTGGGATCCTCTGAACCACTGCGGACAATGAACAAAGCCACTACCTGGGACCGGAGTCACGTGGCACCCGGTTTTCACCAGAGCCCGCCGCAAAGCGGGGTGTGAGTGTGGCAACACCAGGTCATTCACAGGCGTGACTTGTCCGCAGTGGAGCAAGTCAAGGTACGAAACGGCAGGCAATCTCATAGGGGGACAGGCAGGAGGTCAGGACAGGCAGCCAGGATCTGAGTCAGAGTCGTGAAACAGATCAGGGCAGGGGGGTAAGGAGTGAAGTCAGAAACGGAACCAGGTCACAAGAGACAGCGCAAGGCATCAAACAGCTTTTCCAAAGCTCAAGACACAAAAATCCGGCAGGGTGTAATGGGAGAGGCAGGTTTAAATAGCCAGCGCTAATTAATGGTGTGTTGGGCCCTTTGAATTTTCCTGAGGCTGGCATGTGCACATGGAGCGAGCTGGGACAGGTATGTGGCGCTGGCGCTGTGCCTGCGCGGGGGCAAGGGGCATGGACCACCTTGACAGTACCCCCCCCCCTGCGGGCTCCCCTCTTCTGGCTGGAGAAATTCTGCAGGAAAATAATGTCTAGGATATTGTCCTCCGGTCTCCCATGACCTCTCTTCCGGCCCCGAACCCCTTCCCGTCGGACCAAGAAGATATCCGCTTCTCCCTTACCGTCTTCATGTAAGGATGTCCTTTACCTCATAGGTGTCAGAAGCGGTTTAGCAGGTGACAGACTGAGCAGGGAGTACATGGAAGGAGTTGGGGATGCGCATGTGGGAGGAAGGTTGCAACTTGTTAGAATACCAGATTGATACGAGTCAGACCTCGAAAGGACCCAAGAATCGAGGCCCAGCTTGAACAGGGTATCTCACCCGGTATGTACCTGGAGCATAACCAGCTCTCCTGGGGACAAGGACATTTGCATCTCTTGTGGCCTGGATTTTGGTTGGGCAGATGCCCGAAGTAAGGATTGACGAGTCCGTTCCTAGACGGAACTGAGGACCATTCTGTCACAGCAGGAACATCCGAGGGAAACTGAAGAGAGGAAATGGGGGCGTGGAATTTTCCATTAGAACGAAGAATGGGGGGGCTGCACAGCATTCAAGTCAGAGAGTGGAAGAGAACTATGCCCATGGCAATAAATGGACAGTCGTGCCTGACCGGCAGGTACAGCCCAGAGACTGGTTACCCTCCTCACTTGTCCATGTGGACTGAGGGTTGGTAAGCTGAAGAGAAATCCAACTTACTGCAGTTGCTAGGAAGACGAAGAACCCCAGACGTGGGAAAACAAACTCAACTCCACAATCAGATACTAGTTTGCAGCGAGAAGACGACCTAGCGGAAGATATGCTGGAAGAAAGAGGCTGCAAGACGTGGAGCGATAGAAACTGTGTAGACTGGAAGAGGACAACAGGAGACGTCTTCCAAACCGGACTGTCCCACCACCCAATGACGGTTTGCACGGAAAGCAAGAGACCAGCGGCTTAGACTAGAAGGCTTATTACGGGCCACAGGAGGTCAGGAGCCACAAGTCCCGAACATCTCTTTGATCCAAGTCCAGGCCACACAGTAGTGGTGGGAAAGAGGGGCCATGGAGTGCTGTCACTCCCTGGTTACCCAGCCAGGTGCGTAAAGCAGAAAATGTCCACCGTAAACAAAATCCTCTTCCGCAGAGCCTTCTGCATCTGAAGATACACTGGAGTGGCAGCAACCAACTGTTCCGGAGAGATGATTCTGAAGTGAACTGGCTCTTCGCCACGACAAAACTATCTGAGGCACGGGAAAGGGACCATTCCTCCTTTTGATATTCTCTCTGCAGGTGGAAGTGGATCATAGCAGGTTAAAGCAGGAGAAGATAGTGACCAACGGGCTTTGCCTAGGGTAAGTGTTTGAGCTTTCTGGAGTATGGAGAGGATTCTTATGATCTGTGTAAAACAGAGTGGATGGCGAGCTCCCTCCAAAAGATATCGCCATTACTTCAGGGCAGGTTTGATAGCTAAAAGTCTGCTATCTCATACAGTTCTTTCTTGCAGGGAAAACAATTTTGGAAAAGAAGCCGCACCGTAGCGCGGCATAGCCAGCCGGAGACACAGCCCCTCCACCTCCAGGATAAAAAAGCTTTCTCCGTTATCGGGTTTCTAGCAGGGAACTGGAGCCTGGAATAAGGCGACCTTAAGATTGCAAAGACTTTTTAGAGCCACTGGGTGAGAGAACGGGGGAATCTTCTGCGTGAGCGCCACATAGGGAGCCGAACCAGAGGCGAAAAAATGATTGACAAACGTGGCGGGGTAGGGTGCTGGAGCTCATCGCCGAAAGCCCCAGGAGCCTTGAATGTGGCATCGACAAGACACTTCTGGAACCGCGGCCGCAACTGCAGAACTGCAGAGTGTTTAGGAGAGGATCCCCATCTGGAGGTCTTTGTCGGAAGATGATTGTAGCACAAGAAAGGTTTTAGACTCTCCGTGGGGAACACGACATTTCTCGAACTTGGCGTGGATGATTAGCCCGTAGGCGGCCATTGTATTGCGTACGTGGAGGCTGGTTGTGCTCGAGGTCTGGAGAAACACCAAGATAGGATTCATCTAGGTAGAACCAGCACACGTATACAACAGATCTTCGTAGATGACATTGACGAACTCCTGGAGGACATCTGCAGCATTACACAGTCAACAAATGGCATCACAAGGTACTCGAAATTGTCCATCGTGGGTGTTAAATGCAGTCTTCCATTCGTCTCCCTTGTGGATCCGGCTGAGATTGTAGGCCCATGAGGTCAGCTAGAGAAAATCTATGGAACCACGTTAGGCGGTAGTCTACAGATCAGTGATCAACGGCAGAGGGTGAGCTTTGTTGTGTTTAACCTGTGATCTTGGTTCTGCGCACTAATAAATTTTTCATACTTACGTGCAGCGAGCTGTGGGTTGTGTATTTTTTTGCACTTTATTGACGTTTTGTAATCTATTTTTTGAGGGATCTGTCGGCCCTTTTTGATCACTTATTATAGAATTTTTGATATTTTCGCAAAATGGCAAAAAAAAGTGCCATTTTCAACTTCAGGGTTCAATTCCGAATATATTTTGATAGATACAGATATTTTGGCACTGAGGATACACAATTGTTTATGATTCTTTCTCGTTTAAAACCCTTCCGCCGCAACCTTTGTTCGTTTTTTTTTTGCGTTTTCACATTTCACTCCCACATTCAAAAAAATCTGTAATTTTTTAATGTTTTCCATTACAGAGCTGTTGTGTTTATTTAACCGTATTTTTTTCGACTATACGGGCGCACAAAAATCCTTTGATTTCTCAGAAATCAAGGTGGCGCTTAAGCCAATGCGCCTTATATATGAAACCGATAGACGTTTGCTCAGGCATTTATTGATTGGTTGCGCCTTATACTCCAGTGCGCTTTATGTCGAAAATCTGTAGGTTTTATAATGTTTTCATACATTTAAAAAAAATTAAACTCTCCTACAAAATTTTTTGGGGGGATAGATATGCCATCTTACTGGTGTTTTAATTAACTTTTTATATCTATGGGGTTGTACGGAGCTGTGGTGGTGCCACTGTTTGCTGATTTGATGAGTGTACATGTTCTCATGGTGTTTTAGGACTGTATAACCTTCTGATCACTTGGATCTAGAATTTTTAATTTTTTTTAAAATGGGAAAAAGAAAAAAGTAGCATTTTTCGAATTTGGGCCGCGATTTCTTTCAGTTACACGTTTTAAACGCAGTGAGAAAACACTGTTACTCCATATTTTGATAGACCGAGGGCATTTTGCGGAGCAAGCGGAGATGAACTAATGTGTTTAATTTTTACATGTTTGATTTATGTCACTGTCTAGGGATAAGGGTGGGTATTGTGAGTTTTAAAATTTTTTTAATATAATGTGTTTTTTGCGTTAACTTTTTTTTTGATTTTTACATTTTTCACGACTCCCTAGGAACGTTTAACCCTAGTTTGTCTGCATTCGACCTATCATATCTGCCATACTGACAGATTTGTAACTACGCTATATACTTAATGTTAGGTTCAATATAACTAGACAGCGATCGGTGCAGTCAGCATTATAAGAGCTCGACCCACGCTGTGTTGGGCTCTCTCCAAGTACACACTCTCGACGTCACGAGGACGGAAAAAAAATATGCAAGGTTTTCCCAGGATAGGATAAGGCCACGTTTTAGATCTGCTTGTGAATCAGTCCCTGACATCAGGCATGACACCAACAAAGGGTACTATAGTAGGGACATAAGGAAGACAAACGACTAAGGACAACCATAGTGTACAGACCCCCCCTCTGGCCACTGTGGACCATCTGGTTGAGACTCGTCTGGATGTTTTAACTATAGTCCCAGACTGCAATGATCACGTGTAGAGGTCTGCTAAGAAAGCTTTATGATAAGTGAGTTGGTCAATTACACCAAAGAATTTTGAAACTCCAATTGTACCTGGGGAAAGAAGAAACAATGTTGACAACTTTCCATTCTAAACATATCTATTCGACTTAAACTACAAATTCAACTTAGAAACAAATCCAGACCTTTTGTATTGTAACGCGCGGGGACGCCTGTAACTGGTGCGGGATTTACCAAACCACTAACGGCCTATTGAGAGTCATGCTGATTGTCAAGGGAGTGCCTACAGATGACTCAAATGGGTGGTTCTTCCTTACGCACCTGGAAGGAAACTGTGCAATTATCCAGAATCGCCCCCTAGTAGGAGTCAATGGCTATAGACTCCACACTTAATGAGCATGCTGGGAGTTGTAGTCCCTCCATATATAGTGTGTGCTCCTGGAGCATGCTGGGAGTTGTAGTCCCTCCTCTGGTCACTTACCTCTTCTCTCCTCAGTGCAGGACTCTCTACTTCCTCGCGCACACTATCCACTAGTCATGTGACCCGGGGAGTGTGATGTCACTGAGGGCGGGGCCTCCCGCTCCCTATCCACTAGTCATGTGACACTGGGAGTGTGATGTCACTAAGGGGCGGAGTCTCCGGAGGACAGTAAGCAGCAGGTTGTACATGAATGGTGGATGAAGGACCTGTGATGATGTAATAGACCATGTGGGCGGAGCGCTGGTTATGAGGGGGAGGAGTCGGTACTGATCAATGTAAACCTAAGTGTTGGAGATGGAAGTGTTAGCCAACGTTATTAGCTAACCAGAAAAGTGATATTTGGTGGAAGCTTTCAGGGCACACAGGCCCCTTCTTCAGGCATGGATACAAATGAAGCCCTGAGAGAAAAACACAACATCTGAGGGATGTTACAACAAGATAATTAGTACATCTGGTGAGACTCAGGATCGCAGGGGTCTGGAGTCAGGGGGTGGCCTAGGATGGCAGGGGTCTGGAGTCAGGGGGTGGCCTAGGATGGCAGGGGTCTGGAGTCAGGGGGTGGCCTAGGGTTTCCCTCTCCTTGGGATTTCTTCCTTTCCCCTTCTTCATTTACGTTGTTTGTAACCTGTGTTTCTTTCTACTAACCCCCCCCCCTTCAGATTCACTAAACCCTCCCCAACACGAGCAGCGTAAATCTGTCCCTTCTGCACATTCAATGAGAGGAGGCCGAGCAAACAAGTCAAATATTGTACCGTATCACAAGAAGCGGGTGATGATTGCCATGTTCCAGAGAGGCCACCTTGTGGAAGGAGCCATACCCAATATTCCTGCAGTTTTCTACTCCTACTTGGTACCACAGCCCCCACCACGAGCGTAAAGTGGGAGGAGTCTCCATAGTATTCCACAAAACAATCCAATATTCACTCATAGGCGCCAAAGGGACCCGATGGGTAGATACCTGTCTCCTAAGATATCTTGTACGTAGACAAGTCTTCACTATAGCCTCTGTTTATTTCCCCACCAGGATCAATCCTTTGGAGTAAAAATGCTTCGTGCTGTAACAGATTTTGCAGACGGCTCAGACGTCATCCCGGGGGTGATTTTAATCTGTTATGGACCCGACACAAGACTGGTCCACGGGTAAGTCTCCCGTCTCTTCTACCAAAAGACGGAGACTCAAAAACAGCTGAGAACATTACAACCCGGTAGACTTGTGGCCTACTCTACAACACCGACAGTTAAGGAATCTAGTTATCATCCATTACCACATCACTCTATCACAGACTGGACATTTTTCCCTACTCCTTTATATGCTACCTAGATGCTCGACTGACTTGTTCCTCTGGACTGACCGTGCCCCCATTTATGGCTCCCTTGAGGGGCACCAACCCTCATACGCAGAGGGCAATGGAGACCAAATGACCACCTACCAGATGACTACTAGTAACAGGAAGTGACATCAGCACTTCAAATCGTCTTGATATCCCCAACGCCAATGGAATCCACCAAGAAAGATAAGGTGGATATTTATGTCACATGGTCCTCATAAAAGAAAGGGGATAATCTTTAAACACTCTTGATACTCTAGAAAATAGAGAATGTAGCAATCGGTCCACACCTACTGACACTGAAAGCCGAGAGATCTTCACTGAGACCGGAGATCCTATCCATACTAGGTGTGCCCGGAGAGATTCCAGAAGGGCCATCCATCCACAATGTCCACAACGCACGGAATTTCCATCAACTCCACCACAAAGGGGTTATCACAAAGAGTACGAAATTCTAGAACGATTCTCTGGATACTACTCCAACCTATACAACATCCGCAATACAGAACAATAGCAGCCAACTGCCCCAGGGGTGACACCGGAGAGGTATCTTAGCCGTATCCATTGCCCCGTCCCCCCACAGCCGGGGCATTAGCCTTGGATGAGGGACATCACTGAGCAAGAGAGAATTTGTTATCAAAACCTCAAGGAGGCAAACCCCTGAGCCAGAAAGCTCCCCCCCCTCCCCCGGCACTTACCTCCCATCCTAACGAGAGGCTCCTCCAGCATGTCCCACCCCCTCCCATTGTAGTAACTAGCGTCCAATAACCTCCTAAATGTGGACACGAAAATATACTCTAAGGTTTTGGCCACGATTCCAAGATTTATCCCAATGGATCTCATCACCAATGGCAGCGGGCAGGGGTCTCCCTATCCCACCTTATATATGTCCTAGTGATGGAGCCTCCGGCAATAGCCCGTCCATACAAGGGATAGCACCAGGCCGGATGCTGGAGTTGTAGTCCTCCATATAGTGTGTGTGCTCCTGGAACATGCTGGAGTTGTAGTCCCTCCATTTAGTGTGTGTGCTCCTGGAACATGCTGGGAGTTGTAGTCCCTCCATATAGTGTGTGTGCTCCTGGAGCATGCTGGGAGTTGTAGTCCCTCCATATAGTGTGTGTGTGCTCCTGGAGCATGCTGGCAGTTTGTGTCCTCTCCATAGAGTGTGTGTTGCTCCTGGAGCATGCTGGGAGTTGTAGTACATCCATACATGTGTGGCTCCTGGAGCATGCTGGGAGTTGTAGTCCCTCCATATAGGTGTGTGCTCCGGTGCATGCTGGGAGTTGTAGTCCCTCCATATATAGTGTGTGCTCCTGGAGCATGCTGGAGTTGTAGTCCCTCCTCTGGTCCCTTACCTCTTCTCTCCTCAGTGCAGGACTCTCTACTCTCCCGCGCACACTATCCACTAGTCATGTGACCCGGATTGTGATGTCACTGAGGGCGGGGCCTCCCGCTCCCTATCCACTAGTCATGTGACACTGGGATGTGATGTCACAAGGGGCGGAGTCTCCGGAGACTAAGCAGCAGGTTGTACTGAATGGTGGATGAAGGACCTGTGATGATGTAATAGACCATGTGGCGGAGCGCTGGTTATGAGGGGGAGGAGTCGGTACTGATCAATGTAAACCTAAGTGTTGGAGATGGAAGTGTTAGCCAACGTTATTAGCTCCAGAAAGTGATATTTGGTGGAAGCTTTCAGGGCACACAGGCCCCTTCTTCAGGCATGGATACAAATGAAGCCCTGAGAGAAAAACACAAACATCTGAGGATGTTACAACAAGATAATTAGTACATCTGGTGAGACTCAGGATCGGCAGGGGTCTGGAGGTCAGGGTGCCTAGAATGGCAGGGGTCTGGAGTCAGGGTGTCCTAGGATGGCAGGTCTGAGTCAGGGGGTGGCCTAGGATGGCGGGGTCTGGAGTCAGGGGGGTGACCTAGGATGGCAGGGGTCTGATATCAGGGGGTGGCTAGGATGGCAGGGGCTGGAGTCAGGGGGTGGCCTAGGATGGCAGGGGTCTGGAGTCAGGGGGTGGCTAGGATGGCAGGGGCTGGAGTCAGGGGGGTGCCTAGGGTGGCAGGGGTCTGGAGTCAGGGGGGTGGCCTAGGGTGGCAGGGGTCTGGAGTCAGGGGGTGGCCTAGGGTTGGCGGGGTCTGGAGTCAGGGGGTGGCCTGGATGGCAGGGGTCTGGAGTCAGGGTGGCCTAGGATGGCAGGGTCTGGAGTCAGGGGGTGGCCTAGGATGGGCAGGGGGTCTGGAGTCAGGGGTGGCCTGGATGGCAGGGTCTGGAGTCAGGGTGCCTAGGATGGCAGGTCTGGAGTCAGGGGTGGCCTTGGGTAGCAGGGTCTGGAGTCAGGGGTGGCCTAGATGGCGGTTCTGGAGTCAGGGGGTGGCCTAGGATGGCAGGTTCTGGAGTCAGGGGGTGGGCCTAGTGGCAGAGGTCTGGAGTCAGGGGGTGCCTAGGATGCAGAGGTCTGAGTCAGGGGTGGCTAGGGTGGCGGGTTCTGGAGTCGGGGTGGCCTAGGATGGCAGGGGTCTGGAGTCAGGGGGTGGCCTGGATGGCAGGTGTCTGGACAGGGGTGCTGGGCAGTGTCTGGAGTCAGGGGTGGCCTAGGATGGCAGGGGTCTGGAGTCAGGGGTGGCCTAGGATGGCAGTGGTGTGGAGTCAGAGGGTTGGCCTAGGATGGCAGGGTCTGGAGTCAGGGGTGGCCTAGGGTGGGAGGGTCTGGAGTCAGGGGGTGGCCTAGGGTGGGAGGGTCTGGAGTCAGGGGGTGGCCTAGGGTGGGAGGGTCTGGAGTCAGGGGGTGGCCTAGGATGGCAGGGTCTGGAGTCAGGGGGTGGCCTAGGTTGGGAGGGTCTGGAGTCAGGGGGTGGCCTTGGGTAGCAGGGTCTGGAGTCAGGGGGTGCCTAGGATGGCAGGTTCTGGAGTCAGGGGGTGCCTAGGAATGGCAGTTCTGGAGTCAGGGGTGGCCTAGGATCAGAGGTCTGGAGTCAGGGGGTGGCCTAGGATGGCAGGTCTGGAGTCGGGGGTGACCTAGGATGGCAGAGGTCTGGAGTCAGGGGATGCAGGTTCTGGACTCAGGGGGTGGCCTAGATGGCAGAGTGTCTGGAGTCAGGGGTGGCAGGGTCAGGATCAGGGGGTGGCCTAGGATGGCAGGGTTCTGGAGTTGGTCTCTTGTGGGGGATTGAGCGAGTCCATGTAAGACCATAAACCCCGGTGCGATATTGAGGCTGGTGTCAGTGACTGGAAGGTCTTCATCAGTTTGAACTCCCAGGTTCCTTTCTCTGTTGTCCTTTCAGTATTAGACCTGTAAATCCTTCTCGCTGTGGCCTGGTCAGAGAAGTGTTTCCCACAGGTGTGTCCATCCCCTCGCTTCTGGTGTCTGTGAGAATTCATCCTGCCCTGAGTTTTTTTTTGTTGAGTCTCCCCAATGTAACAGGCGGTCCCCTACTTAAGGCACCCCCGACTTACAGCAAACCCATAGTTACAGACGGACCCCTCTGCCCACTGTGACCTCTGGTGAAGCTCTCTGGATGTTTTTACTATGAGTCCCAGACTGCATGATCGCTGTAAGATGTCTGTAATGAAGCTTTTATTGATAATTATTGGTCCATTACACCCAAAAATTTTGAAACTCCAATTGTCACTGGGGCAAAGAAAAAAAATTGTCTAGACTTTCATTATAAAATTACGTTTCGACTTACATACAATTCAACTTAAGACAAACCCTCCAACCCTATCTTGTATGTAACCCGGGGACTGCCTGATATTATTTGTGCGACACCTCATGCACAGTATCATGGACACAACATTGGAGGATCTACAGGACAATGTGCCCGGGATGTTATACTCCTGTTGTGTGTCGGAGATGTGGACGTGCTGGATGATAGAACATGGGCACAAGTCTTGCACCTTTTGTTGTGGGCAGGGATAATGCCCGTCTGTGTGTGGGTGAGAGGGCACTCTCTTTCCAGGAGATTCCTCATGTGTGGTTTGGCTGTTTGTAGGCAAGGAGGGGTAGGTCCGGGAATATGTCCTTTAGCCTGTTGTCCTTATGAAGAATGGCTTGGAGATCTACTGCATTTGGGGTTGTACATGACCACTAGGGCTCTCTGCACTTGTCCTCTTTCTGTTGGTATTCCAGGAGGCTGCTCCTTGGGATCCTTGTAGCTCTGTGGTTCTGTGTATCTGTCAGGCTTAGAGTTGTGAATCCTCTGAACCACTGCGGACATATGGCACAAGCCACTACCCGGACCGGAGTCTAAGTGGTACCCGTTTTTCACCAAGCCCGCCGCAATGTGGCTGGACTTGCTGCGGCGTGGTACCATCAGGTCGTTCCGCAGGCATGACTTGTCCGCAGTGGCAGCCAAGGTCGAGGTACAGAAACGGCAGGCAATCTCGTAGTCGGGACAGCAGAAGGTCAGGACAGGCACACAGGATCGGAGTCGGAGACGTAGCAACAGGTCAGGGTAGACGCAAAGCGATGTGTCAGAAACGGAACCAGGGTCACAACGGAATTCACAAAGAGCACAAGGCATCGGAAAAGCTTTCTCTAGGGCGCTAGGCACGAAGATCCGGCAGGAGCTTGCAGAAGGCAGGCTTAAGTAGATTTATGCTAAATTAATGGCGTGCTGGCCCTTTAATTTTGAGAAGCTGCGCCTCATGCATTCGGGGCCGCCGCGCACAGCGGAAGGAAGCGAGCCGGGAGAAGTAAGCAGCGCTGGCGACGGGCTGGCAGGGCAAGGAGCACGGGTGAGCCCGCGACCCGCGATATGGGTCGCGGGACCACCCTTGACAGTATCTATAACCAGCGGGTGATACCCCTGTTGTAAGAATGTTCTTCTTAGTGATAGAAGGTGATGTTCTCTATCCTCACTCTCTGAGCATTCCGGATGTATCTCAGAGCTTGGCTGTAGACAATAGATATTTTTCTTGATATTTTTCGGTGAAAACCGTTCCACTTTGGTTACGCTGGACGGCCTGTAGTTTTTTGATAAATTGTAGTTTGTATGCTGTTGCCTTAATGTATATGGTTGTGTCCAGGAAGTACCTTAGATTTTGAGTTGTGGAAAGATTATCTCGGCACTCGCTCCACAGACTTGCAAAACATACGTAGTAAGATTCTCTTTTTTATGAATACACAAAATAAACTGAGAACACGTATCCAAAGAGTCCAATACACCGACCTACGCGTTTCGGCGGTCCACGCCTTATCATGGTTAGATTTTGAGTAGTCCAGGGAGAGTTTTATGTTAGGATGAAATTTGTTATAACTTCTGTGAAAAGACAACCGTTCCTCCTCATATCCTGACCAATAATAACAGGTCATCAATTAGCGGAAGTGCTAGAGGTTTAGTGGTGGCAGGTTGTTAGAAACTCCTCCTCTAGTTCTGCCATAACAGGTCGGCATACTGTCTGCTCCCCATGGCACTTCTCATACACTGCAAGTAAATGTCCTCACCAAAGGAGAATAATTGTGATGCAGTACAAACCTGATGAGCGTAGGACAGGTTCTGTGGCCATGTTGTTCTCTGCAGTAAGTATTCACAAGCAGCTCTACCATCTTCATGTGGGATGTTGGAGTAAAGGGATGCAACTTCCATAGTTTCCAATATTGTGCCATCTGGTAGTGGACTCAGGTTGGAAAGTTTGCAGAGGATGTCGGTGGTGTCTGGGACATAGCTAGGCGTCTCCTTCACTAAGGTTTTTAAATGTTCTCCACCCAGAAAGAGATACTTCAGTTGGGTTCCACACCAGAAATGATTGGTCTCCCTGGATTGCCTTCTTTATGTATTTTTTGGGAGCATGTAGAATGTACCTATTCTGGGAGTGTTTGGTATTAAGTCCAGTAGAGATAGTCAAATATTGTGTCAAGCCATTAATGATCTCAGTAATGTTCTCTAGTATATTGTACCGTGGGATCTTCCCTCAATGGTGTGTAGATCTTCATCAGAAAGTTGTCTGTTTGCTTCCTGAATGTAATCTGAAGTGTTGGTAATCACTACGGCTCCACCTTTGTCTGCTGGTTTGATGAACAATATCTTTGTTGGATTTTTATGATTGACGGCTTTCTTTTCTTGTACTCTTAGGTTGTCCGTGATTTCTGTCTAACAATTCCAATTTCACAGTTTTTTCTGAAACAAGTCTATGTAGTAATCCAAGGTTTGATTAAATCCGGTTGTGGGGTCCAATAGACTTCTTCTTCTTTCTTGATGTTTCGTGTCCTGGGTCAGTCTTGTAATGTGGTCTCACTTTTGTCATAAAAGAATTCTTTCAGTCGTAATCTGCGAAAAAAAATTCTACATCCCCAGAATTGAACCTTGTCAAGTGGTTTTGTGGGACAAATGTCAGTCTTTGAGATAAAACTTTTAGCTGTGCTTGGTTTAATCCAACTTTTGAAGTTAAAGTGACCCCACAGACCTATAAGAATCAACTAATTGATATGACCAAGAAGTTTTCACTGGATGCAACACAAGGTCAACCATCTCATCCCAGAGGATCCCAGGCCAGGCTGTTTCTATATGCTACCAAGATCCACAAAGATGCTATCCAGGAGGCCTATTATTTCTGGCATTGGCACTGCAACATCCCCACCGGGGACCAGCCTTTTCTTGGGGCCTGGAGGCAGCCGGGGCCACAGATACCAGAGTGGCTGGCGGTTGCGGACTAGGCCCAATAGTGTCACGGTGCTTGGTTTGGGGACCGGAGGGCTGTCCTACAGCCTGGCAGGTCCCCGCAGGTGGTGTGTGCAAGTAAAATGGAGGAGAGGCTGATACAACTGGTTCTCCCTGGGGCAACCCCTGAGTGTCTGTAGTATGAGTCCCTGGATGGTGGATGAGGGTGCCCTTGATGGTGATACAGCTGTAGCAGGGACCAGACGGAGGCAAACGTTGTGCAAGAATAACTTACAGTTCTTTATTTTCGAACCAACAGCAGCAACGGGCCAAACGATTCGGTACAGAGGCAGATTACTGGGAGTGATCTTGGAGAGTGAACCTCAGGAGTTTGATCAACAGCCTGGTCAGTGCAGGCTGGTGAGCTGTGTCCAATGTTGGAAGCTGCAGCTTTATAATCCTTGGTGTTCTGTGTGAGCTCACTAGAGGTGGCACACGCTGCCTCTGGTCACTCATGTAAAGTTTGCTGAGGCCTAGGAGGCCTGTGGTCAAGCATATGCTCTGAGGTCTCTCTGGTAAGAGAGCTGGATTCAAAGACAAGAAGACTTATTCCTTCCTGACTAGGGTTTGTTAATCCCTGGTCAGGTGATCTCACTCTCCAATCATACTCCAGTTACAACGCTGGAACATCATTGGATAATCAACATTAACAGTATTCAAAAAAGCTTAACCCTTGCCTGTCCAGGCAGTATTCCTACGCTGCACAATTACCGCTATGTGTCCTGAATTGGTACAAGGGCTTATTCGCAAACACCTACTCTGCCTTGCGCATTGGCAGGGGTGTTGCAGCACCTTGACGGAAACTATCTCAGGTTGGGTGGAAAATCCCTTAACTCCTAGCTACATCCAGGACACTACTGACCTTTTAAAACAAACTCAAGACTGTAGGTCCACTTCCTGATGGTACAATTCTGGCCACCATGGATGTGGAATCTCTATACATAAAGATGTAAGCAGCATATGCCGGATACACACCGGAGAAGCACAACTTACCAACAGAACTGATCCCAGAACTCATACAATGTGTGGTCCCCACAATATTTCTCATTTGGAGAGGATCTGTACCTACATTGTATGGGAACATCAATGGGTTCAAGGTGTGCACCACAGTACGCCAATCTTTTATGGCTGAACTGAAGGTGCTTACTTATCCTCATGCACCACAAAACCCATGATCTACCTCTGTTATATTGATAATATTCTAATCATTTGGACGTGCAGGTGAGGAGGCCTAATCCAAACCACGAGGGCTACAACAACTTTCACCCCAACATCAATCTAACTAAGCTATTCAGATAAGGAGATACACTTTCTGGATACCACCATACAGATAAAAGACAGACACTTACCACAACACTATTCCATAACCACAACAGAACAACCTACCTGAGAAATAACAGCTTCCACCCCAAACATACCAGCCAGTCTATCTATACAGCAAGCCATAGCTACAACCGTATCTATCATATACATCGCCACCATACACTACAACCGTATCTGTTCAGACAAGACAGACCTGGAAAAACACTTCCTGGAGCTCAGGTCTGAATTTCTCCAGTTAGCTACAGACCAAAATGACTGATAACCAAATAAGTAAAGCTAAATGTGCTAAAAATACAGAAGTATTGCAGTATAATGGTAGCGCGATCTGACCATCTAGGGTTAATGTACCCTAGATGGTCTAAAAAATAGTGAAAAAAAAAGTTTAAAAAATAAAAAATTAATAAAATATTAAAAATTCAAATCACCCCCCTTTCCCTAGAACGGATAAAAAACATAATAAACAGTAAAAATCACAAACATATTAGGTATCCCGCGTCCCAAATGCCCGATCTATCAAAATATAAAAACGGTTTACGGGCGGCGTGTGACCTCCGAGGCGGAAATGGCGACCAAATGTCCGAAATACGACTTTTACACCTTTTTACATCACATAAAAAATGAATAAAAAATGATCAAAATGTCCACAGACCTCAAATGATAGCAATGAAAACGTCGCCTCATTTCGCAAAAAATGACACCTCACACATCTCTGTGCGCCAAAGTATGAAAAAGTTATTAGCTATTTTTTGTACACTTTCGTTTAATTTTTGAAAATGTATTAAAACAACAATAAAACCTATATAAATTTGGTATCACCGCGATCGCACCGAACCAAGAATAAAGCTGAGGTGTTATTTTGAGTGCACAGTCAAGTCAAAAAACCTGAGCCCACAAGAACGTGCATTTTTTTTTTCAATTTTTCCACATTTGGAATTTATTTTCAGCTTCGCAGTCACGGCATGTTAAAATAAATACATTACGGGAAAGTAAAATTTGTTACGCACAACATAAGCCCTCCACCCGGTCTGTACACGTAAAATGAAAAGTTCTGGATTTTTGAAGTTGAAGAGCGGAAATGAGCGGTAAAAACCCTGCGTCCTTAGGGGTTATAAAACATCTTCATGGGATCTGTCATTAGTTTCTGAAGACTTTAGTAAAAGAGCCGTTCGAACCATTGACTCATCTATATAAGAAATTTAACATTAAAAACGGTATTCCATCACCGGAGCCGAAGGCTAGGTGAACTACAGCTATATTGATTAAGAACCTTACATAGAATTCTCGAGAATAGTATTGTGTCTTATGTTGGACCCACATTTTTGTTCCTAGGGTGGTCTCAGATTTCCACAGGATTCAGGAGATTATACTGCCTTCTTTCTGTGAGAATCCTTCCTCTCGTGAGAGAACAGGAATAGAAATCATTGGATGTAAGACGTTCTTGTTAATAAATATTTAAAAGCTACTGGACCCTGGCGTATTGACCCTAATCTCTTTATCCAATTTCAGGGGAAAAACAAGGGGAGGACGGCGTCCAAGGCGACCATTGCTAGATGGCTGAAGAGGGCAATCTCGTTATGTTATGACATTCAGAAGACACCAATACCTTCGAATACGAGCACATTCGACTAGAGCTATGTCCACATCCTGGGCAGAGACAGAGGAGCCTCGTTGGAACAAATTTGCAGGGCTGCAATTGGTCCTCCTCCACGTTTTCAAAGCATTACAGACTGGACGTACCTTCTTCAAAAGACTTATCCTTTGGACGCAAAGTTCTGCAGGCATTAATCCCTCCCTAAAATCTTACTTATTTTGTAAGTCTCCAGGTGGGCCGTCATGGGGGACAAAGTGAAAATTATGAATTAGATTACTCACCGGTATTCTTTTTCCATTAGTCCACCATGACGGCCTATATATTCCCACCCTAATGGAAATTTAATTTTTGTTTGGTCTCTATTCGGATAGAGGTTTGTATGTGATTACAACATACTAATAGATTTTGTTCTTCCTCAGTGTGGTTTTTTTGTAATCTCTGGCGGGAGGATGTAGGAGGAACCTTAAACCTCTCTTCTTCTGTTTCCTGCAGAGGTCAGGGGCTCCTCCAGTGGTCCGTCATGGTGAACTAATGCAAATAGATTATCGGTGAGTATCTAATTCATATTTTTTTGACGGTTATTACTACTTATGTCCACAGAAAACGAGCCTCTTGGGAGATGGCAAATCAAAACTATACATTTTTCCACATGTTGCGTTTTACTAAATTTGCAGAAGAGAAATATATAAACATGGTATGATAGTGTTAGGATATTGCACTGGTCTGGCGCCGTGTTACATACTACTCTTCAGTAGGACAGAGTGTCTTTTCTGTGTTACTCATCCATTCCACGCGCTGGAAACAAAGCCTCATATTCAAAATCACCTTGCAAACACGACGGGATGGTTTATAAGCCTGTGTATCCAAAGACCCTTATGGTCTCTTTTACAATTCTGGCGCCCTATGAACGTGGGGCTCTGATGTGGACAGCTGAACACTTAGGCAAGCTTCATATAGTCTGTGCCACTCTTGTAAACGGAATTGACAATGGTGCACCAAAGGTAAGCAAATTTTAATTGTCTAACTTGTAGTCACTTCTGTTTCACGGACAGGTTGGACAAAGTAAGATTGCATCTGTGTTTAATAAATTCTTACTGTTTACTATAACCTGGGCTCATTCTGTTGGCAAGAAACCTTGCAAGGTTGACAGACTGACTTTTGAGACCTAACCGTGACCATATATGTTGTAGAAAAGGTCTGCAGTGCCCCTTATGGATTGTTGAGGTAGTTCCGATAGTTTTTTGTTGTGACTTTGTTGAGATTTGTTTCTGTAAGTGGTGAAAGAATCGGAAGTCGCAAGACAAACTCTGGCCAGGTTTACATACCTTTCCCCTGGGATTGGGATCGCCCCGTGATGCGGTAAAGGACAGTAGAGTCTCCAGGGATACTGAGAGAGATTTTATCAGTTCAGCGTTAACGCCTTGATTTTCTAAACATTGTGTGAAGGTCTCTAATTTGTACTTACTGATAGTTGCGGGTAGTCTGGTTCTGCATTTACGGAAATATCTATAGCCCTTGAACAAAACAAGTATTCCACAGATCACAATATGGGTAGTGAACAAAGTAAGACAGCTGGACACTGCAGACCTAAAAAGGCAACTGAATAGTGTCACACAGGAAAGGAATGAGTGGGTGAAAGGAAGTCTGAGGTATTGAAGGTTTTGGTATGTTAGATGATCCCCTGGATGTGGCAAAGGTGATAGACAGCACTTGATGAAAATAGGGGCTGGCTCAGACAAGAAGTGGCATACCCAGGCAGAAAATTGGTGTTGATGTTGTTGAAGTTGAAAAAGAAAGTTAAGAAAGAAAGTGGATGGGTGATTACTGGAGACTTAGACCATGACTACTGACGGACCAGACAGAGTTGACGAGTCCAGAAAGAGTGCCACCTGAAGAGAGAGACGGCGATAAAGGCATTTCAAAGTTTTTGATGTGGAGAGAATTTGAGAAAAGAGATTTTATGAAGTTCCCTCCCTGTAAAAGGAAAAAAAAAAATGGCGTCTAAGATCTGCCAGCACCCTCTTAGACTCCACCCCCTTATCCCATATCAGCAAGGGATGGATTCAGGGAGTCGGAAGAGACTTGTGGGGTTATTGTGGTGCCCCCCAGCTTCTCCTCAGACTATGTCACTGGTCACACCCCTGTACCTGGGGTAAGAGAAGATGACAAGCCCTTCCAATTTTCAGTGGCGGCCATCTTAGAACAGTATATTCTCAAGTCCCTGAAAATTCTTGCCTATGACTACTCTGTTGGCAGCCATAATGGCTGGTTTGAGGAGAAGTAGTTGTAGAAAAAAAATGTTTTTTGTTGTAGTTCAGCAGCTGAGCCACTTGGAGAGTCTTGACACATGTCCTGGAATAATGGCCGCTTTTCAGATCTCTGTTTAGATAATTCTTGGAGTGGGAGGTTTTTTTGGTTGATTATGGTCCAGTTAAAACTTATTTGATCTTGATCATTAGAGAAAAATTACTAAAAAAAAGTGTTACTTTGTCTTTGGTACCTTGCTTTCTGGAGTTTAAAGGCTAAAATGAGGGGCTCCAATCTGTGCTGCTTGGAGTGGAATGCTGTGTTTGTTATCTCGAGCAACGCTGGCAACCTTGGAAAGGGTGGGGGGGGGGGGCGACTTTGCATCCTATGTTTTATCTGACAGCCTAAAATTCTCCATATTGAGCTGTGGTGATGCAAGAATACAGTATGCCCTGTTTAGCCAATGTACTCCACAAACAGAGTTAGAGACTAGCAAGGACAAGAACCCACTCTATAGACAGAACCTTGTTCCCTTTTGACTAACACTAACATTTCATTTAAGTGCACCTGATTTCTGTTTGAGATACGGCAGTCTGGTCGAACTTATAGATAGCACAGAACGCTGAGCTGGAGATAGTGAAGGGAGAATCCCATATGTCTTATGAGATAAAGCGGAGACGTAAAGGGTCATGGAGAATTCAAGGGGAACTGTTTACAGCTTTTGTACACATGGGCTATGACCTGACACTGTAGTGACATGTAGTGCACTTTGCCAGCTGTTTTGTAACAGGTTATTACCAAAGGTGTAAACGGACTAGGACTCTCTACCAGACTGGCGTACAAAGGACCGACAAGACTGTTACAGAAAGCTAGGGGAAACAAGACCAGGGTCGACCGACAGTTTCACAGACCTCTGCTAAAGTAAGGCTGATAACAGTTCTGGAAGTCCCAGACCCAAGTGGGCGTCGTTCAACTTGTAGGGAGGAGACATGACTAAAGTGGGTGGCCACATCCTAGGAACGGAGACGCTACCCAACAGGGCGTGCTAGGAGGGGGGGGGCGATAACGGACGAGGACGTCAGCAATTACACCCTCCCCAAGACGATTAGCTCCTTCCATTGTAGAACTGATGTGGGACTCCTCCTCTGATAGACCAGTGAAGATAAACTCGTTCCCACTAAAAAAAGTACCCAAAAGAACAGCCACATACATGTAGGATGGTCCATGACCTCCAAGCTGCCAATGAGTGTACTGAAGCCCAGTGGTCCCTAACCCCACAAACTCACTGGCGCTGTCCCCAAAGAGTG
This sequence comes from Engystomops pustulosus, assembly GCA_019512145.1. Taxonomy (NCBI): domain Eukaryota; kingdom Metazoa; phylum Chordata; class Amphibia; order Anura; family Leptodactylidae; genus Engystomops; species Engystomops pustulosus. Next base: position 1,889,123 of record WNYA01000012.1, on the reverse strand, counting down.
ACATATTTCACGTTACCGATTAGGCAAATGTTTCCTCTCTGTGCCAGTTCAGTATTCCAGTATACCTGGTGCAGATTCCCACAAAGGGGGGGGGGGGAGACCCCCAGCCATTACGCCAAGGCCCTACAGGATTAGACTGGCAGACAAGCCCCTTACTGGATGTTCTCTTGTTTTTTGTGCTCTATTTTTCAGGTTTGCCAGGATGCACCTATTTGTACCTTTCTTCCAGAAGGGTCGCAAAGTTTCCAGAGACAAACTCCAGTATTGCCGGGGAAGGTGTCTTCCTAAGCCATGATTCTCACCACAGGCAGACACCTGACAGAGGAGAAATCTGGCATGAATATGCCCCTGTCTCGAGGCCTAAGAACTCTTCACATGCTTCTAGGACTGGCCAGCTCCTGCAGCCTGGGATAAGGTCTGCTGCCCCCACCCAATGCTGCCCCTTTATGACTGCATTGCCTCTTCCCCATTTGCCCTTAGTCAGGAGGAAATTGATGTATTCCACAGCCTTAAGCTGGCAAAACCTGTCCGCCACGGTCCTAGGTCACACCCCATGGACCAACCTTTTGTTTGTTTTGCATTGAGTATCTAGGCCACGCCATAGGTGTCCTATCCCAGTGGCCCACTATAAGCCGGTTAGAATCAGTAGTGGAGGGAACCCCTGATGTGTCAATAGCTAACAGGCAGCAATCTGCTCACAAGGCCAGTGAGTTAATCCTAGATCACTCAGTTACTGTGCAAACCCCACATGACTTGTACATTGCCCTCACCCATGCAGCCCAGTATCTGAGCAATGGGCAGACCGTGACAAGGTGCAACAGCTCTGAATCCTCATTCTGCCGCCAGTCTTTTCAGGATTCAGAAAAGGCTTGGGGGAGAGAAGGGTGATTAACCCAATGTTGAGTTTTTTTCTTAGTGGCCTCCAGTCTGCAGGAGAAGACAACGGTTTCTACACTGGATATGCAGTGGTCAGTGGCGACAGGGCAGTAAAAGCAGAACACCCCTCCACGCAGGTCAGCGCAGGAGGGAAAGTGACGGGCATCCAGTGAAGTGAAAGTGTTACAGGTGTTGGAAGGTAAAAGGGCGAACATCTATACTCAAGGTATAGTTCTGGGGTCAAACACGACTATGGCACCTGATAAAAGAGCTTATGGGACGCTCTCGTTACTTTCACAAGAGTGGGAATAATAAAAGTAAAAGCACATGTGCTGAGCAGGGTGGCGAAAGCAGCTGCACAGATGGAACCCAGAGATTGTCCTCTAGTCTCAACGGTGATTTCTGAGTTCAAAGTGTTTGATCCACAGTGTTCCAGTCCCTGGTGGCCCGATGTCATCAGAAGAGAAGGAAGTGTGGAGGAAAGCTATGAGCCCAGATTCGATGGGACCTGATGTGCTGGGAGAGAGGGTGTGCCTGCCAGGAGCTCTGCACCCGACTAAGTCAAGTACCCACAGACACACACATCCAAAATTACCATGCTAAGTGCTTAAAACCACCACTGGTTTGCCCCAGGCATTACTCCCCTGACATTAGACTGTGAAAGCCTGGATAGTCTATATGCCCCCCACAACCCGGGTTAAGGTGGCAAGACCCCACAGAAGGTGACACCCAGCCACTGTATCCCTTCCGGAGACTGCGATAGATTTTATCCAGCTACAAAAATTGGTGCGTAGGAGTACGTGCTTGTGTGTATTGATCTCTTTCCAGGGTGGCCAGAACTTCTCCCATGACCAAGGCTACTGCTAGAGCTGCAGCCAAAAGTCGTTGATTTTTCTGCAGGTTTGGACTTCCAGAGACCATAGAGTCCGGTCGTGGAACCCACTTCACTGGACAGTGAATACACCCTCCTTGGTGTAGAACAGGCCCTACACACCCTTACCCATCCCCAAGCTAGTGGTGGGGTTTAATAAGACAAAAAGAATTCTTAAGTTGGAGATCCAGGAGGCCATGTAGTAACAGGGAACATGGCCCAGTGCCTTCCTGCTGCCCTGTTTCCGTAGGACCTCCCCTTAACGAAGACGGGTTGTCCCCCTTTAAGATGCTTTTTGCTGTACACCCATACTAGGCCTCTGATCCCACAACCCTATATCCGATGGCAGGAAACCATGGTGGAATATGCATAACAGTTTGACCTTTGAAAAAGTCCGAGCCACCTCGGACGAACAGTCTGCTCAAGGCGCAGCATCCACCCGTGGGAGCTTCGGTTTGGTGAGGCGTGATCCCAGTGCTTTGTTTTCTCACCATAAAGTAAATCGGGATAGAAGACACCCTGTTGTTTTGCATACAGATTTTCCTCCTGGAGATCCTTTATCTGTTCGGCATTGGCCTTGGATGTCTTAGATCTCAGAGACTCTACCCTCGTTTTCAGTAATTCTCTCCTTGTGTACACCATGTCTCTATGTAACAGTCCCTGCATCTCATCTACGTTTGGTGACCATTTTGGATTGACACAAGTTAATAGCTGCCACACTTCTGCAAATTTTCAGTCTAGCATGTGGAGGGTCTGAGAGCCGGTGTATAGCTTCTGATGATTCCCAGCTGTGGTGCGCTCGCGCCCCTCAAACAGGGAGAGGAACCCTGGAGACCCTCGCAGAGCATAGTTATGTACGGGAAAACTTCCCAGTTTTAGGCACTCCATGAATGAAATGGAGGGTCTTCTGAGAAAAACTCATCGTCTGAATAGGCACCAGACATCATTTGGAGAGTTCACAGCTTCTTTTTCTGTTTACCCATGATGATAATTAGCCAGCCACTAGTGGGCACTTAGACGGGCGGTGTTAGCCAGTGGGTATTTGCAGTGTAATAACCACTTGGGATAGTCCAGAGTGAATATAATAGATATGCACTTATACGTCTCTGAGGGGTTAATAAATGACAGGCACCACAGAAACCACTAGGTCCACGACAGGGTGAGCAGAGTGTGGAGCGCTGAGAAACTGGGCAAAGAAGAGTATATATATCAGGTGGGATCCTGCCTCCTTCCTGAAGACAATCCAACGGAAAGGGTTAATTCCACCTAGCAGCAGCAGTTACAGTAAGAGAGGGCATGTCGCTGCTCCAAGACGGCGCAGATGGCGGGAGCAAAGGCTGCAGCCGCCCTTCTTTGATCCGGTTTCCTAGTGTCAGGGAGGGTCCCTGGAGTTAGCAGCATGGGGGGGGGCCGTTGGTGCAGGGGCAGAGAGTAGCGGTGAGCCCGAGCTCCTCGCGCACGCACACCTTGTATGGCGAACCAAGCCTGGGGGCTGCCACGTTCATCTCAGCCTGTCTGTGGACGATGCCCGGATCTGAGCAACAGGAATGGGGGGAGTTGGCCAGGAGATGGCTGCCAGGGAACTGATTGGGTTAGGGTCCCCGGAGCTCACCAGCACGTGTCGCTCATTCCGGCATACAGCCACGCTCCCCAGCATTCATTATTTTACCTGGAAAAAACAATCAGGTGCGGTCATCCGGTGTGTCTTCCGCCGTTTCTGTCACAGACCTGAGAAAACGCGTAACACGCGAAACGGTCCGTCTTCTGTGGCGTGCCCGGCTCCTCTCTTGTATATCCCGCTGGCTGCCTTATGACTGTATATTTTTTTGCAAGTGACCTGTTTTTTCTTGTCTTCTTTCTTTTCTGGGACATATATTCCTGCTGCATTTCCCATCAAGTGCACACAACCTAACAGCTATTTTCATCACTCCACAACACAATGACAGTGAACAAAGGTGTATATGACACGTTGCCTGGAACTTTTTGTTTCTCAAGATACTGTTTATTTATACGTTCTAGGAAGAAGGGGGGTAATTTGAGTTTTTAGGATTTTTATTCAAAAATTTTTTTTTTTTTACTATTTTCAAACTCCCTAGTGACTTTAACCCTAGTTGGTCAGTACGATCCTCATACATTACAATGTGCGTATGTTCTTTTGAACTCTGTTACTTATCAAAGTGATTCGAGAGATTGTTTTTTTTACCTCACATGTTTTAACTTCATTTTAGTAGTTAATTTTGGATGATAAGTTTTTTTAACAAAAAAATAAAAACATAAATTTTTTGAGAAATTTGCCATTTCGAATTTCAAATCACCGTTTCAGGCAGATAGAATTCACCATCAAATAACTTGGCTGAAAACTTTTTCATACGTCTACTTTATCTTTTCTAATTTTTGAATGTCTGCATAATTATTGTGAGTTCCGACGCGGCTTACAAATCGAATAGCTATTTTCCGTATTTTCAGAATTTACTATGTTGGCAATAAAAATGTTTTGAATAAAATGTTACATTTTTAAATCAAAACCACCTATATAATGACCCATTTTCAATCTGCAACCACTGCAACTATCATTAACAGCTTTAGGAAGATTGTTAACCCTTGAGATCTTCATAGTAATAGAATCAAAATGGAGGTGAAATTTGTTGTTATTTTATACATTCATTTAGCCCTAAACTTTACAACATTTTCAAAAGATAAAAACAGAAAACACCATCTTACAATTTGTACAGAGACCCCCCACATGTGGCCGTGACTGTTTTTTGGGCGCACAGCGAGGCACAGAAGGGAAGGAGCGCCCTGCAGCTGCAGGATTTGAGTTTCCCCTCCTTGGCCCTTTTTGGAGGCTTTAAAATGTTCGCTTTGTCTTTTGGGGCCATGTGACGTATTTTTTTTTTGCGGGGGATGATGCTTTTTCCAGGTTGTTACCATTTTGGGGTTGGTATCTCCTATTGTTTGAAAATTTAGGAACTTTATTTTGAAGGGCAGGAGTAGAAAGCATCAATTCTTACTGAATTTTTTACTTTTTTTTTTCTGTATTCACGTATACCTAATAATCATGTTATCTTATTCTGGTGGTCGATACGATACAGGGATAACCAGACTTTAATATTTTTGTCTTACTTTCTAAATTTGTCAAATAAAACCCTAATGTGGAAAAATCTATAATAATTTTTGCATTGCCGTCTTCCAAGTGGAAAAAAATATTTTTTATTTTTGCTATGCTTTATCATTTTTTGTTGTTCGACTGGTTGGTGTTTTTTGCGGGGCATTTTGTCCTTTGCAACTTATTATCGGAGTACATATGTTTTTTTGATCACTTTTATTGCATATTTTGTGGGATTGAATAGGTAAAAATCATAATTTTTGGTGTTTTTAACGTTTTTTTAGCTGCATTCATCGCGCGGGTTCAATAATTAATTACTTTATTCTACGGCTTTTAGCGATGCAGTGATACTGTATATGTAGGGTTTGTGTTATGATTTAGAATTTATGGGCTTTTTATTGTTATTACTTTTTTTTATTGAATAACATTTTTTTACTGTTTCCACCATAGGACAATGAAAAAGCATCATTTAATGGCTTGTTCATAATAATGCACTCTGCAATACTGATGGATTGCAGGGTATTAGCAGTGTCAGGCTTTAGAGGTTGTGTATCCTCTGAACACTGCGGACAATGACACAAAGCCACTACCTGGGACCGGAGTCTACGTGGCACCCCTGTTTCCCACAGAGCCCGCCGCAAAGGCGGTGTGAGTTGTGGCAACCCCGGTCTACATCCACAGGCGTGACTTGTCCGCAGTGGCAGCCAAGTTCAAGGTACAGAACGCAGGCAATCTCATAGTCGGGACAGGCAGGAGGTCGGACGGCAGCAAGGATCGAGGCAGAGTCGTAGGAACAGATCAGGGCAGGGGGTAAGGAGTGAAGTCAGAAACGGAACCAGGTCACAAGAAGCAGCGCAAGGCATCAAACAGCTTTCTTCCAAAGCTCAAGACACAAAAATCCGGCAGGGTGTAATGGGAGAGGCAGGTGTTAAATAGCCGCGCTCAATTAATGGTGTGTCTGCCCTTTGAATTTTCCTGAGGCTGGCATGTGCACTGGAAGGCGAGCTGGGGCACGGTATGTGGCTGGCGCTGTGCCTGCGGGGGGCAAGGGGCACTGGACCACCCTTGACAGTACCCCCCCCCCTGCGGGCTCCCCTCTTCTGGGCTGGAGAAATCTCTGCAGGAAACATAACGTCTAGGATATTGTCCTCCGGCTCCCATGACCTCTCTTCCGGCCCGAACCCCTTCCAGTCGACCAAGAAGATATCCGCTTCTCCCTTACCGTCTTCATGTCAAGGATGTCCTTTACCTCATAGGTGTCAGAAGCGGTTTCGGATGACAGACTGAGGCAGGGAGACATGGAAGGAGTTGGGGATGCGCATGTCTGGAGGAAGGTTGCAACTTGTAGATACCAGATTGATACGGTCGACCTCGAAAGGACCCAAGAATCGAGGCCCAGCTTGAACGTGGTATCTTCACCCGGATTACCTGGAGCATAACCAGTCTCTCCTGGGGACAAGGACATTTGCATCTCTTGTGGCCTGGATTTTGGTGTCGGGCAGATGCCCGAAGTAAGGATTGACGAGTCCGTTCCTAGACGGAACGAGACCATTTCTGCCACAGGCAGGAACATCCGAGGGTAAACTGAAGAGAGGAAATGGGGGCGTGGAATTTTCACATAGAAACCGAAGAATGGGGCTGCACCAGCAATTCAAGTCAGGAGTTGGAAGAGAACTATGCCCATGGCATTAAATGGAACAGTCGTGCCCCCTGACCGGCAGGTAGCAGCCCAGAGACTGGTTACCCCCTCCACTTGTCCTTGGACTGAGGGTTGGAAGCTGAAGAGAAATCCACTTACCTGCAGTTGCTGAAGAAAGCTGAGGAAAGACCCCAGAGTGGGAAACAACTCACTCCACAATCAGAACTAGTGCACGGAAGAAGCACTATGCTGGAAAGATATGCTGGAAGAAGAGGCTGCAAGACGTTTGGGCCGACAGAACTGTAGGACTGGAAGAGGACAAACAGGAGACACTTCCAAACCGGAACTGTCACCACCACCCAGATTGACGGTATGCACGGAAAGCAAGAGACCAGCAGGCTTGAGACGAGAAGGCTTATTACGGGCCACAGGAGGTGCAGGAGCCACAAAGTCCCCGAACATCTTTTGATCCAAGTCAGGCCACACATAGTGGTGGGAAATGAGGGCCATGGGTCTCACCTCACCCTGGTACCCAGCCAGGTCGTAAAAGGAAATGTACCAGCCGTAAACAAAATCCTCTTCCGCAGAGCACTTCTGCATCTGAAGTACCACTGGAGGTGGCAGCAACCAACTGTTCCGGAGAGATGATTCTGAAGGGAACTGGCTCTGTCGCCACGACAAACTATCGAGGCACGGGAAAGGGACCATTCCGCCTTGATATTCTCTCTGCAGGTGGAAGTGGATTCAGTCAGTTAAAGCAGGAGAAGAAAGGTGACCAACGGGCTTTTGCCTGAGGTAAAGAGTTGATGCTTTTGGAGTGTATGGAAGGGTTTCTTATGATCTGTGTAAACACAGAGTGGATGGCTGAGCTCCCTCCAAAAGATATCGCCATTACTTCCAGGGCAGGTTGATAGCTAAAAGTCTCTATCTCATACGTTCTCTTCCGCAGGAAAAGCATTTTGGAAAAGAAAGCCGCACCGTGAGCGGCGGCATAGCAGCGGAGACAGCCCCTCCACCTCCAGGATAACAAAGCTTCTCCGTTATCGGGCTAGGAGAACTGGAGCCTGGCAAACGGCGGTACCTTAAGTTGCAAAGCTTTTATGGCCACTGACGGTGATCAAGGCGTGGAATCGTTCATGTGAGCGCGCACATTAGGAGCCGATACCAGAGGCGAAAAAATGTTGAACAAAACTGCGGGGGTAGGTTGCTGAGCTCATCGCCGGAAAGCCACAGGAGGCCTTGCAAATGGCGTCGAAACAAGACACTTCTGGAACGCGGCCAGCAACTCAGAATCTGCGATGTGTTTAGAGCGGATCCCCATCTGGAGTCTTTGTCGGAGATGATCTGTAGCCAAGAAAGGTTTAGACTCTCGTGGGGAACACCGAGACATTGTTCGAACTTGGCGTGGAGATTAGCTCCGTAGGCGGCCATGTAATTGCGTAGTGAGACGGCTGTTGTCTCGAGGTCTGGAGAGAACACCAAGATAGAGTTCATCTAGGTAGACCAGGACACACGTATACAACAGATCTTGTAGATGACATTGACGAACTCCTGGAGGACAGCTGCAGCATTACACAAGTCAAAATGGCATCACAAGGTACTCGAAATGTCCATCGTTGGGTGTTAAATGCGTCTTCATCGTCTCCCTTGTGGATCCGGCTGAGATTGTAGGCCATGAGGTCCAGCTAGAGAAAATCTTGGAACCACGTTAGGCGGTTCTAGCAGTCAGTGATCAACGGCCAGAGGGTAGCTTTTTTGTTTAACCGTGATCTTGGTTCTGCGCACTAATAAATTTTCAATACTTGTGCAGAGCTGTGGGTTGTGTCATTTTTTTTGCAACGTTTATTGACGTTTTTAAGCTATTATTTTGAGGGACTGTGCCCTTTTGATCACTTATTATAGAATTTTTGATATTTTGCAAAATGGCAAAAAAAAGTGCCATTTTCAACTTCAGGGTAGTCAATTCCGCAGATATATTTGATACGATCAGATATTTTGGCACTGATGATACACAATTGTTTATATTCTTTCTCGTTTTAACCCTTCCGCCGCAACCTTTTTCGTTTTTTTGCGTTTTCACATTTCACTCCCAACCATTCAAAAATCTGTAATTTTAATGTTTTCCATGTACAGAGCTTTGTGTTTATTTAACCGTATTTTTTCGGACTATACGGGCGCACAAAAATCTTTGATTTTCTCAGAACAAAGGTGGCGCTTAGAGTCCAATGCGCTTATATATGAACGAATAGACGTTTGCTTCAGGCATTTATTGATGGTGCGCCTTATACTTCCAGTGCGCTTTATAGTCCGAAAATTCTGTAGGTTTATATAATGTTTTATTACATTTAAAAAAATAATTAAAACTTTTGTAACAAAATTTTTTGGGGGGATTAGGATAGCCATCTTATGGTGTTAATAACTTTTTATATCTATGGGGCTGTACGGAGCTGTGGTGGTGCCACTGTTTGCTGATTTTGTGGATGTTGTACAATGTTTCAATTTGGTGTTTAGGATGTATAACCTTCTGATCACTTGATAGAATTTTTAATTTTTTTTAAAAATGGGGAAGAAAAAGTAGCATTTTTCGATTTGGGCGCGATTTTCTTCAGTTTACAGTTTTAAACGCAGTGAGAAAACATGTTAGCTCAATATTTTGATTTAGATCGGGCGGGCATTTTGCGGCAAGCGGAGATGAACTAATGTGTTTTTAATTTTAATGTTTATTTATGTCACTGCTAGGGAAAGGGGGGTATTGGAAGTTTTAAAATTTTTTTAGATTATAATGTGTTTTTTGCGTTTCAACTTTTTTTTTATTTTTACATTTTTCACACTCCCTAGGCGTTTAACCCTAGTTGTCTGATTCGTCCTATCATATCTGCCGATACTGACACAGATTGTAACTACGCATATAATCAATGTTAGTAATAGGTAATAGGAAGCGATACGGTGAAGACAGTAGCATTACAAGAGGCCACCCACGCTGTGTTGGGCTCTATCTCAAGTACACCTTCTGCGCAGAGGACGGGAAAAAAAAATATGCAAAGGTTTTCCAGGATAGGATAAGCCACGCCTCTTTAGCATGCCTTGTGAATCAGATCCCATGACATCAGGATGACAACCCAACAAGAGGTTAATGCGCAGCGGTCAATATTGAAGACACAGCCGACGTAAGCCACAACCCATAGTACAGAACGCCGACCCCTCTGGGCCCACTGTACCATCTGGTTGAGACGTCGTCTGGATGTTTTTAACTATAGTCCCAGACTGCAATGTCACTGATAAGAGTCTGTAAGGAGCTTTATTGATAAGGAGTTGGTCATTTAACACCAAAGAATTTTGAAACTCAATGTGTACCTGGGGCAAAAAAAACAATGTCCTAGACTTTCCATTTACAAACTTATCGGATTCGTTAATACAAATTCAACTTAAGAAACAAAATCCAGACTTTTGTATTTGTAAACGCGCGGGGACGTGTAAATGTGCGGGATTAATAACCACTTACGCCTATTGGTAGTCAACTGCCTTGATTCAAGGGAGCTGCCTACGATGCCTCCTAAAGGGTGGTTTTCCTTACCCCTGGAAAGACGTTGCATATTTCCAGAATCCCCTAGTAGGACAGCCATGGCTATAAGACTCCACACACCTCTACATGGTGGCCTAATTGGCAATCTCCGTAAGGAGACTCTTTCTTCCCGACACCAAAACATTTTCCAACTTCAACTACCTCAACGGCACCTCCCGTGTGAGTTCCTCTGACTGTCTAACAGAGCTGATTTCAGGGTAAACATTTCCCACATTCATTGCATGAAATGGTCTTCTCTCCTGTGTGACGTTTCTTATGTGTAACACGATGTGATTTCTGAATAAAACCTTTTCCCACATTCATTGCCCTTAATATGGCCTTTCCCCCTGTGTGATATTTTTGGAATGTTTTGCTAATCTTGATTTCATAATAAATTCTTTCCCAATTCAGTGCATGAAGATGGCTTCTCCCTTCTCGCCTTATGTGAAATTTCGTGAATGGTGAGCAAATTTGATTTCAGGTAAAACATTTCCGCACATTCAGCATTCATGAAATGGCTTCTCCTGGTGGTGACTTCTCTGTGGAGTAAAAGTTGTTTTTGCACGGAAACATTTTCCATCATTCAGTGCATAATATGGCTTCTCTCCTGTGTGATTTCTCTGATGTTGTACTAACCTTGATTTCATGGAAAAATTTTCCATTCCCATTCGTACATAAAATGGCTTCTCCCCTGTGTGAACTTTCTCTGATGTGTAAACAGAACTGACTTTTCCAAATAAAACATTTCCCACATTCAGTGCATACAAATGGCTTCTCTTCTCCCCGCTGTGTGATTTCTCTGATGGTGAACAAGATGTTCTTTCTGAAGCGAAACATTTTGTGTTTTCCACATTCATTGCATGAATATGGCTTCTCCGTTCGTTTTGCATTATTTGATGTTGTACTAAATTGATTTCATTCAGGTAAAACATTCCTCACATTCGGTTAACATAAAAAATGGCTTTTTCCCTGTGATGAATTCTCTGATGGTGAACAAGATTTGATTTCTCGAAAGAAACCCATTTTTTCCACTTCAGGAGTGCATGGAATATGGGCCTTTCCCCTGTGTGAAAGTTTTTTGATGTTTTACTAAATCTGATTTCATAATAAATGCTTTCCACTTCAGTACATGAAAATGGCTTTCCTACACAACACCTTAAATGGTGAAATTCTGATGGCGAGCAAGATTTGATTTCAGGGTAAAACATTTCCCAATTCATGCATAAATGGCTTCTCCCTGTTTGTGGAATTCCTTTGATGTTCGTACTAAACTACTTTTCGCAGTAAAACATTTTCCCACATTCAGTACAAAAAATAGCTTCTCCCCTGTGTTGCCTTCTCTGATGGCGTAAAAGATGAGATCTCCCTCCGAAAATAAACATTTTTTTTCCACATTCAGATGCATGCATTGCATTGGCTCTCTCCTGTGGGACATTCGCTGACGTCCATGGGGCACCTCTTGTACTTTCATCTCCTGGAAAATATAACGAAGAAATTAATATCTGAGGTTTCCTTTTTTTCCAATTTCGAGCAGTGATCAACGATCGTAACATACAGGCACGTTTACTTACCCCATGAACCACGGCCCGGCCTGATCCCCGGGTGCAATTGTCCATGGGATTCATATTTGCCGCGATTCACCAAGATAGTGCGAGCCCGATATCCTGCAGTGTCGCTTCCCCCCCGCTCAGTCCGCCGGAGGTTAACCTTCTTTTTCCCGTGTATGTAGTTTGCTTAGACAATTCGATGGCAATTTATAATTGGAGAATTGAGTTACTCCTTGTTTTTCTCTCCAGCTTTGTGGGTACGAATCAGTCGGGTTGAACAGCGGCACGCCCCGATTTTGTGTTTTGCCTGAAAATCCGTTGCTTCGCCAAGTTAAATGTTAAAATGCAGCCACTAAACTGAAAAAAAAAATCGGAAACACGCCTGAAAATACAGGTCCGCGGACCCTTATCAATTAAGCCCCCCCAGTTCTCCCTTATGGAAAGATGACTATTGAATGAAATATCAATCTATGGGAAAGTGTAATCACCATTGAACATAATATTTGATTCAATTCATAAACTACCAAAATATTATGATCAATCCTTAAATTAAATTCTTCTTACTTCTAAAGACTAAGAATGGGCATCAAACCCATTTTCCACCAGGTCCACACTGAGCCTTGTGTGTTGCGGCTAAATGAAACACTTTCAATATTATATGGTATAATGTATCTACACAATTGTTTTGTAATGACCGACTCTATACAGATTGCCATTACAAGATCAGCCATTGGGGGAGAGAACCACACAAGCTGAATATATGTTAAAGGAAGCCTACCACCAGGACTGAGGTACCTATTAATGTAGATCCGGTGTAGGATGCCTCTAACTATGTAGTGCCCCTTTTTAGGGCTATAACCTTAGTCCCCTTTAATCATTTTTTACAGAACTTATAAATTGGCATAAGATATGCTAATTACCAATAGGCTACTGGGGGTGTGTAGTAGCCGGTGCTGAGGCTACAGCGGCGGCAGTTACTCACACCCCAGTAGCCTCTTTGATCTCCTACCGCGATATCTCTCAGCACACAGCTACGAGCTCAGCACTTCCAGCTTCGGTTGCCTAAGACCGTGCAGCAGAAGCTCAAGGACCCAGACCAAAAGGAGGACAAGTGTCAGCAGGACGCACAGCATTGGGCCATAGTCAGATAGGTAGCTTCCCCACACTTTTTGGCAGGTATCATCAGTATGGTCGGATTCCAATATCATGCAGAATTTTGGGCGTACGATAAACCTCCTATGTAGGATAGTATATTTGTGAAAGCCTGCCATACTCGCTGATGGACTGGTCGGGAAATCGCCTCCAATATCCATCCCATTTGCTCGTCTGTGATGAGAGCCCCTGCGTCTCTCTCCCCCCATTTCTGCTCACCCTTCGGGGTACTGCTGTCCAAAAATTAATGTACATTTGAAAATGAATGCCATGACGATGGACAAACTTTTTTCCCTTTCCTCAAAGAAAATCGTTGTTTCAACAGACATTCGTTTCCTAGCTTGCACTCCAGCAATGTGCATTTAGCGCTTACTGAGGGCCTGTTGAAATCTGACATTCGTCAGCGTAGATGAATTTTCAATAAGTCAGTCTCTGCCTGCGCAGTAACCAAATGCCATGCATGCATTCAAAGCGACACGACTTGACTTAGTTACGCATCACAGTCTTAGCACCATCTATTATCCAGCAGGTAGTCTGCACACTAGAAGCAATCTCTGCTTTAAGGAGAGTTTGATTTCCAGGACATGTAGGAAAAACCTGGGTCTGGTTACTGATACAATAAATAGGAGGAAAGTGGCACACAAGTATTCTATACTTCTACAGAGCAACCAACCATTTGACCAGAGCCTTCACAAGTTCTTAACATGCTGTGGATAGAGCAATGGCCTATATGACTGGCATCTCTGGTGCTTCTCCTCCTTAGGCATACCACAAATTATGTGTTTATAGTCTTGCACTTGGCCCAAAAACTTGGGTAAATATGGTTGGGTTAGGTAAATGAGAAGTTGACATATAATGCAATTAGCGAGTGTGACCGGCCGGCCTAAGAGATGGCTTGGTTTTAAATTTCCAAGGTGCACATTTGAAACTTTGGATGGTTGGGGTTTTAATCTGATTTCACGGAAGGCCATTCCCGTTATTGGTGTCAGCCTCGGGAGAAGTCCTGGAGACCATGTGTGAGAAGTTAGAGATGAATCTAATATCAGTGGCAGATTTGAAGAGCACGGGTTGGGATGAGAGAAGGAGGTAGAGAAAGCTGTGACATTATTTAAAACTGTATTCGAAGAGCCAACAACTATGTCAGTGACTGGGCACAAACTAGAGGTATCTGTGTAACGTTTGTATAAAGACACACCTAGCTGAGACATTAAGTCTGGACTGGAGAGGAGAGAGTTTAGTGAGTTTGAAACAGATCAATAGGATGTTACAAGTAGTCTAGTCGAGAGTGAATCAGCAACAATACGACTTTTTAGAGGCTTCTCAATTGTAAGAAATGGCGGATTCTTCTCGAGATGTGGAAAGAAATGGAATATGCGGTGCAAAGGGAGGTTGGAGCTAGCACAACTCAGAAATATATAGCAGGGATCATCAGCTAAAGATTATACTGGAAACCAATCGGATTATGGTTTGTCAAGATGAGCTAGTACAGAGCCCTGAGAACCCTGACGGTGAACTAAAGATGAGAAGATGGAAACCCTCAAAAGAATACACTGAATGTGCAGTCCCGAGAGCTGGGAAAAAGCCAGATATGCGTGTCCTTAGGCCAATGGAGCGAGCCCCTGAGAGGAGCTGGTGGTCCACAGCATGAACGCTGGCCGAGAGATCAAAGAGTGAGGGGAGAAAAGTGCCTTTGGATTTAGCAGGGTGACTTTTGAAGAGCCAGTTTCAGTAGAATTCATAGTAGTAACGAAGATTTTAGTGATGTGAGAAGGACTGCAGGAGGGGGGAATTGTACAATGATGTGAGAGGATGGGGTCACTGATGCAGGTAGTTGGGCGAATAACAGAAAAGGAGCAGGGTGAGGTACCGAAGGAGAAGGGGAAAAATGGAGTTAGTGGATGGGAATTTATTGTCCATGTAAACAAAAAAAAAGAACATGTTAGTCAACAAGTGGCAAGTTTGCCTTATACAACCATGGGGTCCAATAAAGTGTGGCACGGCTCTTATAACCACAAACACTTTGAAAAATCACAAACAAGCCAAAGCACCAACCACGCACTTGCACCATATTCCACCACAGGACCGCCGTTATGGTGTGCCCATATTGGCGAAGAGACTCGTATGTGTCAAAGAGAGTGTGTCTAGATGGAAATTGGGGAACCACACTAAAAGGGAGAGACACACGCCTTTTGGTCCCATATGGCATGGAACCTCCTTATTCCTTCTTCCTTGAGTAAATAACCCCTTTTGAGTGGGAGGGTGGTTTATTCACTAGACTTTGATCCCGTCCATGGAGAGAGGGGAGGTGTGTTAAGCCATCCACCCGAGACTGTGTGTTTATAGCATGGCAGAGTTGAAGATATAACAGGTGGGAAAACATTTGGCAATTGAATATGAATCTGTTTAATAAAATTGGCCTGGAATGAGCGGAGGACCCATCTGTACAGACATCTCCCATATAGAACACCCTCTAGCCCTCAATTAAGCCCCATAAAGGGGGTAGTGTTTGCTGTCAAACTCAGTAGTTGTTGAGGGGGAGCAAACTCCTCACCCACAGAAAAGTTGTGCGCAGCATGGGGGAAAGCCCTTCCTGGTCCATGGTGTGTGGTTTTTCAAGGTGAAACATCTAAGTGGCGAATGTGGGGTGCAACAAGGATGCGCAATTATAAAATATATATGCTTGAAATTGGGAAGTCCCTCCCCAGGAGCGATAACCAATCGTTGGCTAGCCCTTCGACCTCGCCTCCTCCCTAAACAGAGATTTGCAACTTAAGAGCTTCTGAAAGAATTGGAACAGTATATACAGTGGGGATGTGGAAGCAGGACATCATGATTTAAGTGGTAGAGAACCATTGTGACTAAGTTTAACACAGGTAGGAGGAAAAGGATAGAAAAGTTGTCGGCCATGCCCTGTGCACTGACGCAGTGGCCATACTGGCCAGTAGGGGAAATCATCAGACCGTACTAGTCCACGAATAGAGCATGTAACGTCCGTACGCTTAGATATGTTATCACAACGTCACACAAGGAGGTTGAGCATAGCCTTCCCTCCCCCGTGAGGACTAAGTGGTCCAAAAGGTAAAATGCGACTAAGTCCAATTAAACCATTAGGCTGATGGGGTGCCAAACTTCGTAATTACCCACACTCCGCACTGCGCTCCAGAGAATGGGCCCCGATCTTTTAACAATAAAGCAAGAAGGCGTCCATCACCTATAGGCATCGTTCTCCACTTCCCACCGCATTGTCCAACCCTCAAACTTCACAACCCGACTACCCCAAAGATTCTGGGCGACCGGCTCTACAGCACAGCATGACAGAGGGTTGATAGGGTGCAAAGCCCTGGCGTGCAAAGTGCCCAGAGGGGATTCCTTTTAAATCAGAACAGGACAACGGGGAGTGATAACAACAGTCAACACCCAGTGCCACAAACTTCCCAGAAGCCAAAGCATTCGAAAACTAGCAAGGTAAGGCAACTCCACCAAGTCAATGCCTTGCCATGTCCTAAGTGCGAGACCAAGACCTCTCGTTCCCGCATTGTCTGGACTGCCTGGATATTCAGAACAGTTTTGTGGCAGGTTACAAGCGTATATTTACCTGGCATGAACAAAAGTCTTAAAGGCATCTCATCCCCCAGTGTCCATAACACATTCATCTTGGCCTTGAGGAAATTAACAAAGAATCCACTGTTTGGAGAATATGCGGAGGGCGGAGGAAGTAAGACAAAATGGGTTGAGCTCCTAGGGGGGAGCGGGGATAATTTGTCAACCCGCAACGCGGCGTTACACACACTGGGGTCATGGTCTGATATGGAATGGGAGATAACAAGACCTCACTAATGAATGAAGTTCAATAATTAAGCACATTCCATGCTGGAACATGAACTATAAGACAGAGAACAGAGAAGGCTCATATTATCGGGCATCTCCAGCCCCAGGCTCTTGCAAGAGCGTGGACCACCATACTTGGAGAGGACGGGGCCTCTGATCACCCACCTATTCCTTCCTTTCCAATGACCTGTCCCAGATCGTATAAGTCCCCCACCCACATCATAGGGACTCCGTGTATAGTAACATAAGTCAAGAATAGGTGGAGGAGGTCGCACCATGATAGGTATGGGGGCATAACACTGGCCCAGTATTAGAGGGCTCAAAAAAAAAAAAACCAAAAAAAAAAAACAAACATATCGTCAGAATGGTAAGACACCACTACCACAGGCCACACTTCTGCGCACAAATGAATTCTCCGCCTCGCATTAGAGAGAAACAGTAATAGCCCAGGCAGTCCCAAGCATTATTGAACCAGGGTAGCCGATCCCCTCCAGGTGCATGTAGGCACATGATTTTGGAAAATATTTTTTCTAAAATCCCGAATGCCAGGGATCGTTCATCAACCCATCATTCATCCCTCCCTGGACAGCAACCAAAGAGCAATCGTGTAGGGTCCCTATTTGCCATATCATATTGGTTACGAAAGGGTAATAGCGGGCAGTTGGCCACTGAGTCGGGTTCAGATAGCATCCCAGTGAGTTCTTAGTTGCAAAACTAGGTTCGGTATGTACAAAACAAAATACTACAGGAATAAAACACCCAAAACGAACACCCTTTGCGCATACATCCTAGAACTGAAGTAGCATGAGGGTGACCAAACTTACAAACCAATATCCGAGTGCCATATGCAAAGACGATTCACTGAGGAAAGCTCCAGAGGGGTAGGGATTTTCTTTCCCCCACCAGTGAACCAAGAAAAGGATACAAAGCCTCCCATGCCGAGCCATTACGATGACAACTACACCACCATTTTAGTCTCTTTGAGGGAACGGCCCTTATTACCAGATACACTGAGACCTCTTCCAGGATTGAAGATCCCCATCCACATGCAATTCTTAGCAGGGTAGAGCATGGCGTATTTCAAGTTGGACCCCGTTGGCGATTAGTGGTTTTGACGTTCAATGTGCTGTTCCACTATTTTCTGCAAACCTCAAAGAGAACCAAGAACACTATGTTTGTTGTCCACTCGTTAACTAACAGCAACCGGGGACCCGGTCCTCTGGACAGTGGAGAATGGCATCTCGGTCCCTCTATAGTTGATGGAGTTTTAGCATGAACGTGAGTGGTTGAATGCCGGGTGGAGGAGGCTTAGGGATAATGCGGTGTCCCGTTCTACCACATTGGAGGAGGAAAGCAGAGAAGCTATTACGCCTGTAGGTAGATATCAGCAGGTTTAACAGAAAGGTTAACAGGATTCCAACCCTCCAGGCACTCGGTTGGGCCAAAAACAGACAATTACATCGCTGCAGGCGGATTTTCCGGCTCTTCCAATCCTGATATACCTTTCCAGTTTGAATCAGTCGCCTCTGCAATGTATTCGCCAGTGGGCTTCTGGTGGTCCTCCCAGGTCCCCCACTCGCCGTTTCAACTTGGTAACTTGCTCCATTGTACCTTGGGCATCTTGCTTAATCATAGCAATGTCCACCTTAACCATTGTACAAATCTTGCGTAGAGGGCTGCCTTGGCACTGCTCAGCACATTGCAGAGAAGACTTTTAGTGTTTCTAAATTAGGTGGCCCAGGGGGTTTAGGCAACCTAACGCCTGGTCAGGGAGGGGCTGCTTGAAATAAGTTTGGAAAGGAGTTTTTGAGGTTGTTGCTTCCTATGCAGACTTCTCAGCAGGTCGCAAATGTTTACTTTTGATGTACGTTTGCAATTTGCGATGCAACCTCAACTAATGATCCTTGTTCTATGATGCTGTTCTGTTTCATTTAATGTGTCAATGAAGTGATTAAAAGCTTCTCACTTGACGGCGCACAGGCATGGTTAAGAACGGGAGTAAAAATACAGTCCACAAGATATCAACATGTATAGGGTCCCCTCTGGAAGCAGTCCCAACAATTTAGCAATACAGCTCAACGTGACAGAAAACAAACGATGCAAAGCGGAAGGAGAGTCGGGCCCGCCCAGGCTGCAGTTACAGCAACGGTATTGAGGGTAGCTGCTGATGGTATACGTATATCGGTCGGCACTCACCGGGGTCACGTTCCGCAGTCTGTCACAGTTTTTCTGGGATCAACTTTGGTGTAGCGGGGTTGAACAGCAGCAGGGGGGCCCCTCAGAGAAGGCCAGGAGTCCGGGGTATCTGCTCTCCAGCCCCGTAATGTAGGGCATACAGTGGGCCTCAGTAAGCAGACCTACAGAGGTGGGGGGTTAGGAACATGGGCTAGTCACTTACCAAGGCCTTTGTGGGGAGGCCCTCCAGGTGCTGGCCCGATTGCTGGTGATCTCGTCTTCCTGGCCTGGTTTCGGGTGGAGGGGAGCGGATTGGCACACTCTGGCCTAGGATAGTGCTTGCCGGCAGGGTGCTGTAAAAATCGGGCCTTGGCTGCCATAGCTGACCAGGCTTTGGTGGAATCTAGGGCCATCAAGGGTAAGGATGGGGTCCGTCTGGCTGGGAGCCAATCTAATCTGGATGCTCCTATTGAAAGGCCCGAGTCAGTCTGGCAAGCTTTGGGGCGTATCTGGCAGAAAGCTCCGATCTTGGGTGGGAGTGTAGTACCGTTTACACGAGGGTCTCTCCTTATTATTGATATCTGCTCTAGGGTCCTCAGTACTGCTCTGATTGCAGTATTTGGGTCGGAGGGTTGGCCAGTTATTGTTTATATCTGTGGTACTCAAATCATTTCTAGGTGGCTTTGTGATGTACGTGGTTTGTGGTGGCATTTCGGGGGCTGGTTACAATGCAACCTCTTAAACTGAGCAGTATAATTTTGGGCCCTAACTGCAGTATAGTGCCCTCTACCAATAAAGGTTCTCTTCTGACTGCTAGACTTAAATCCATAGATCATAAAAAAACAGATATGTAAAAGCCATTTAAAATTTTCACAATTCTCTAGTCGTAGATTTTATCATGACTTTGGCCATTCATTTTAAATATTATTTTTAACAATATCAAGAAATGTTGGTTGTGTTCTCTGCTATCTCTTACATTCCTCCAAACCTTAATCATAACACGAAACTAAAAAAAAAAGACACATAGTAGATATCTAATGAATCTGACCTGAGGAGGAAACCGGAGACATACAAATATATAAACCGTGTCTATGTGCATCTCCCATCTCTCCCCTGGATGTGACCCTCTTCCCTGCAATGTCTAAGGGAAGAATAACCCACAAGATACATAAAGGCTCTTATACCCTCCTCTGTCACTGATGAGGGATTTTTCCTCTCCGCTCCTCCTTCCACCACAACTTTCCTGGAAGATCAACATGAAGGACTGATAAAACAAGGAAATTTCTCTCCAGAGATTCTCTTATATCCAGTGATGGACAGAAGCCTCCAGAACAGGACTAAGGGGGAATAATCTCCTGATCCCAGCCGATCTGAGGTCACATTCCGCCCTAAGTTATAAGCCTCATGCTTATTAAAACTTCAGGAGCATATGACTAGATGCAAGTCACCTCGACAAATAAAAAAACAACCCTATAAACGAATGTGTAGGAGGTGGCTTTGGGCTCTGTATTAGAATACACAAGCGCTTCTAATTAATATGAAGTGCAGAAAAACCCAGATTTTTTAGCACTAAATTGGGTCCTGAGTTACTCCGTTTTGCTGTGTTTCCTGTGTCCCGTGTGCCTATCCTCACGTTCCCATTTGTCTGGACCACCCTTTTGCTGACCCCGCTTTGGACTTTCACCTTGCATCTCTGCCTGCCCTGACCTTCTGCCTGGACCTGACCACAAGACTGTCTCCTGTTAGGTACGCTCGACTGCCATCAACGGCTAGGTGCACCTGTGGACGACCTGGTAGTACCTGCCGGCAGCCAGCCCATCCCCTTTGCAGCGGCTCTAGTGAGCCCAGGTGCTACTTAGCCTTCCGGTTTCCAGGTGTCGGCTAGTACCACCTCCCGCAGTGGGTCCCAGAGGATCCACTGTTCCTGAACCTGGCACTCAGAGATAGCTAAGAGATGATTTATGTACTGCGGTCAGAACCCCTGCCCTAGACCCTCCACCACTGCTGCTGGTAAGGAGCTTCATTACATCCATCTATATAGTATTTACGAACCTCAGCTTCCACCTACCTGATGATCCAGGGGGACAGTTCTCCTCCGGTCCTCTTTTTGATATCTCGAGAATCCTCCAGGACTGGGACATGCTCTGGTTCCACTCATTTAATATCTCGGGAACTTTCAGGACTGGGACATCTCTCTTGTTTCCCTTAATATCTCGGGAATCTTCAGACTGGGACATCTCTCTGGTTCCTCTTTAATATCTCGGGAATCTTCAGGACTGGGGGACTCTCTCTGGTTCCTCTTTAATATCTCGGGAAGAGTCAGGACTGGGACCATATCTCTCTGGTTTTCTCTTTATTCTCGGGATCTTCAGAGACTGGGAATCTCTCGGTTCCTCTTTAAATATCCCGGGAAATCTCATACTGGGACAATCTCTCCTGGTTTCCTGTGTTAATATCTCGGGAATCTCCAGGACTGGGGACCATCTCTCTGGTTCCTGGTGTAATATCTTCGGGAATCTCCAGGACTTGGACATCTCTCCGGTTGGATTTCTCTTACCTGGATCATCTATAGGAAATATACACAGGACTGATCATTGTCTATATGTGATGATGAGATGATGGTAGGAGGTGACCTCACACCTCACCTGCTCTTCCTCTATAATCAGGAAGGTCTCCTCTTACCTGGTTAATGTGAGGGCTGGTGGTCTCCATCATGATTCCTTGGTACTGGTCCTTCTTGAGTGTTCCTTCGTATATACCTCCCCTCCTCCATGGAGAAATAGACAGTTACGTTCCTGACACCTTAATGGAACCTGAAATCCCACAAATGACACAGGTCATCACCCGACCCCTCCCTTGTGTTTTTGTACATGTCCCAGACCTTCCCGTCAGCGCTACCACCATCTCCGCTCAGCAGCCTCAGTGATTCCTGTGGAGGCGTAGCTTCTGTAGGATCTTCTGGCTCTGTTATCAGTGATGACGTGTCGGCTCGGTGATGGTGCTTCTGGGTCCATCCTCCTGACCCCCGGGGGTTCACATACGACAAAACACACTCACCAGACGACTTCTTCACACTGTGGTAATCCTGTGTATCGGGGAGACACTGATCCTACTAGATCCTAAGATCCTTCACCTCTCCAGTCATTCCCCTCGGTTTTATTCCTAGAGATAGAGTCCCGATGTCCTGGGAGACCTCTCACCATCGCTCACCTCGATCCGGTTATCAAGGAGATCATCTCCATTGTGAGCTCCAGGATCCTGGCCGCCATTGCTCCCTCTGTCCTTCTCCCGGATCCCTTGTGGATCAGTGATGGAAGGATCATCTTTAGGAGAAACCTCTGGGATCCTAGTATCTATATACCTGAAGGAAACATGCGAAAAGAAACTAAGAGTCAAACGTGCTCTATATAAGCAAATTGTGTCCATGACATTGGGATGGTGAAAGATGGGTATTCTCCAGATGGCTCCGAGTAGACAATGACTGAAGGGATGAGGTGATGGTGATTGGAACTGTGCAACTTCTCACTAATAGCAGATACTGGCTGGACAATGGAGAAGAAACCTTATAAGTAATTGATCGCAATGGGGGCGTGGCCTGCCTGTGGAGGAGCTGAGGTATGTGGGGGAGCTCAGCTCTTGCTCCTTCCCCAAGTTAAGCCATCGTTATAACCCAGATTTCAGCACCAGAAGACACATAAATAGTCCAAAGGAGAAGTCCCAGTGATGTACCGACCCCAGCGTCCAGAGGATATGGGAGCTTCTTCTCCGACCGCAGAGTTCCCCTGCAAATCCGCATCGCCACCTAACGAGCCTGAGCCCGGGAACCAAACGCCCAGCACTCCCACCCTTACTGATTCGACCCAAGACATCAGGCATGTGAGATGGGACGTCGGAATGAAAGGGTGGCGAAGCCGGGATACCTGCAAGGACGCAGGTTATTTGTTGGCTGCGTTTTGTGGACCAGAGACACCAAGGCGAACGGGACAACCCATTTCTCACAATGGTTCGCCAGCAGCTCGCTCTCCACAATGCAAACAGGCCCCGCACCGCGTCTACTATGAAGGTACTAGAAACCCCTTATTGCCCACGTGGAGGCATGTACCTCTATCAAGCGCGCCAAGGCTCACGGCCGACGGACATATCCTCTGCACCCACTGCAGGACATGCTACGTCCCAGTGTCGAGAAACCTAAGATGCCCTCAGAGGACACAGCACCTGGCGGTTAACACAGAGCCAGGCCAGATCATTTTCTTTGAAGGCTATTCCTCCAAAGGAAGACATGGAGTACTATATCTCAGATTCGAACAATCATTAGTATGGAGATTCAGGGGTTAAGAAGAAGGTCCAACAATTGTCAACCAAATAACGGCGCTCAAAGTGGCGCACAATACCCTGCAAGAACGAAATAGCAGCCACGCGTCCCGCAATTGAAGCCTCACACCGATCACTACCGTGCCTAGCAGAGATCAGCTAGATAATGGAGGAGACGCACACTAAGGGAAAGTATGTGGAGAGAGAGTATGAGAAGACCTAGACGACAAGAGCGTCTGGTCTAGTCACACGTGTGGGGAAGTAAGAAAATACCAGACCAGCTGAGTGCAAGTCCCCGGTTAGGAGGTAAAACTAACTGCGGAGGAGGCCCAACCCATAGGCCGCCTTTTGACAAAAGAAGGCTAAATACAGAATATGTATGAAGATTTCGGCTAAAGATTAAGAAAATAATAAGTGCAATTCAGTGAGATGAAGTAACTAACCATATGTTAGTTACTTCATCTCACTGAATTGCACTTATTATTTTATATATCCTATATAAAACATATGTAGTAAGATATTTATGAAAGTAACATGCATGCTGGGAGTTGTAGTCCCTCCATATAGTGTGTGTGCTCCTGGAGCATGCTGGCAGTTGTAGTCCCTCCATAGAGTGTGTGTGCTCCTGGAGCATGCTGGGAGTTGTAGTACATCCATACAGTGTGTGCTCCTGGAGCATGCTGGGAGTTGTAGTCCCTCCATATAGTGTGTGTGCTCCTGGTGCATGCTGGGAGTTGTAGTCCCTCCATATATAGTGTGTGCTCCTGGAGATTTAGGCATGTAGACATGGTCAAGACAATCTCCTGCAGTTCAATCCGAGCATCAGTATGGGGAAAAAAGATTTGAGTGCCTTTGAATGTGGCATGGTTGTTGGTGCCAGAAGGGCTGGTCTGAGTATTTCAGAAACTGCTGATCTACTGGGATTTTCACGCACAACCATCTCTAGGGTTTACAGAGAATAGTCCGAAAAAGAAAAAACATCCAGTGAGCGGCAGTTCTGTGGGCGGAATGCCTTGTTGATCTTACAGAGGAGAAAGGGCAGACTGGTTCGGCGCTGATATAATGGCAACAGTGACTCAAATCGCCACCGTTACACCAGTAGCAAAGAGCATCCTCTGAATCACAGTACTCGAACTTTGAGGCGATGTCTACAGCGCAGAAGACACCACGTGGTGCCTCGTTTCAGCTAGAACAGGAAACTGAGGCCTACAATTTGCACAAGCATCATCGAAATTGGACAGTAGAAGATTGGAAAAAACCGTTGCCTGGTCTGATGAGCTCTCGATTTCTGCTGCGACATTCGAGGTAGGGTCAGAATTTGGGCGTCAACAACATGAAAGCATGGATCCATCCTGCCTGTGTATCAATGGTGGTGTGGTGGTGTCATGGTGTGGGGAATATTTCTGCCACTTCTTTGGGCCCCTTGGTACCATTGAGCATCGTTGCAACGCCACACCTACCGATATTGTTGTGACATGTCCATCCCTTTATGACTCACACATGTACCCACATCTGATGCCTACTTTCAGCAGGATAATGCGCCATGTCATAAAGCTGAATATCTCAGACTGGTTCTTGAACATGACAATGAGTTCACGTACTCAAATGGTCCCTCCACAGTCACCAGATCCAATCCAATTAGCAAATTTGGGATGTGTGGAACGGGAGATTTTGCATTAATGGATGTGCAGCCACAAATCTGCGGCAACTGTGTGATGCCATCATGTACAATGGACAAAATCTCTGAGGAATGCTTCCAGCACCTTGTTGAATCTATGCCACAAAGAATTGAGGCAGTTCTGAAGGCAAAAGGGGGTCCAACCCGTTACTAGCATGGTGTACCTAATAAAGTGGCCGGTGAGTGTATATACATATAGGTGGGCCAATAAGGCTATATAATCCAAACAAAGTAAAAAAGGTAGGATGCGCACACAAGGCTAAACATAAAGCAGAAAATATTTTATTTGTACACAAAAAGGTAA
Source organism: Engystomops pustulosus (assembly GCA_019512145.1). Taxonomy (NCBI): domain Eukaryota; kingdom Metazoa; phylum Chordata; class Amphibia; order Anura; family Leptodactylidae; genus Engystomops; species Engystomops pustulosus. The sequence goes on along the minus strand of WNYA01000012.1, from coordinate 1,864,074 downwards.
GACCATATATACTCGAGTATAAGCCTAGTTTTTCAGCACAAAAAATGTACTGAAAACGCAAACTCGGCTTATACTGGAGTAAAAAAAATATCAAAACTCACCTTTCCGGCTTCCAACGCTGCTGACTATATACTGGAGAAGAGGGCTGGCTATATACTGGGGCAGGGGGCTGGCTATATACTGGGGGATATGGGTTGGCAGGCTATACACTGGGGGCAGCTGCTGGCTATATACTATGGGGCAGGGTTTTCCCAGGTTTTTGTTTTAAAATTAGGGGCCTCGGTTTATACTTGGGTCGGCTTATACTATAACCACAAGACAACAATAAATATAAAACCACTTAAAATGTACACCAGTTGGGTGTACTACACTACGAAGGGCCAAAATGCCCTAAAACCCCTACGACAATCTGCCTAGATGTAAACAACAATGAACATAGGTATCAAAATACAGATAACCAGTGTAATGAATGAGGGTTAAAATTACCAATGCAACAAAAGCTCAAATGCAGAAATACCTACATGCCTAATATATACAATACTATAGTTAGTAAAATGTAGCAAGTGTGCGGGGCAGGCAGGTAGGTATAGGCAGTGAGAGAGGGGGTAGACAGTGACTTCCTCAGTGGTAAGTGAAGGAATGATATGTTTTCCTGGTTATATATAGAGGTCCCCCATCCCCAGAGGCACCAGAAATCAATTAGTTAAATTAGCACCTGCAAGACCATATCGAGCAGGAAGATCTGGTGTTAGGTGAGCCAACTGCGCAGTTGCAGAAGTGCCCGCGTATAACTTCTTTAATACTGCCCCCTATGTACAAGAATATAACTGCTATGATACTGCACCCTATGTACAAGAATATAACTACTATAATCCTGCCCCCTATGTACAAGAGTATAACTACTATACTACTACCCCCTATGTATAAGAATATAACTACTATAATACTGCCCCCTATGTAAAACAATATAATCACTATAAGACTGCCCCACCCCCCAGGTCTTATCTTCCTCCACACCTAACTCAGGTAGCCCCCCATGTCTGCTACCCCCTACTCACAAAAAACTGCGCCCCAGTATTGCTCCCTCCTGAACATATCCCACCCCCTGGTCTTGTCATCCCCCCCCCCCTCTCCACAACACAAAATCCTCTCCAAGATTAGACCCCTTCACAGAACAAACTCCTGAAAAAATCTGCCTCCCCACAAAAAGAATCAATCAATCACCCCCCTTTCCCTAGAACTGATATAATATAATAAACACAAAAATACATAAAATAGGTATCATTGCGTCCGAAATGCCCGATCTATCAAAATATCGTTTTTTCACTGGTTTAACCCTGTAACTGAAAATAGCGTCCAAAGTGGAAATGGCATTTTTTTGTCATTTTAAAAAATAAAAAAAATTAATAAAAATGATCTAAGTTGTAACGACCGACAAATTATAGCAAGGAAAAGGCCTCAAAAGTCCAAACAATGACCCACCCACAGCTCCGTACACCAAAGTCTAAAAAGTTATTGGCGCCGGAGAATGGCAAAATCCCCCAAACAATTTTTGTAAAGGTTTTAGTTTATTTTTTTAAATGTATGAAACCATTATAAACCTATAACAAATTGGTATCCATGTAACTCTACCGACCCAAAGAAATAAAGCGACAGTCATTTGTGCGCAAATTGAAAGCTGTAAAATCCAAGCCCACAAGAACACGTTGCAAAGTGTTTGTTTCACACCATTTTCACTGCATTTGGAATTTTTTTCCTTCCCCCCGCTTCCCAGTATACGGCATGGAATATCAAATACGTCACTACGAAGTGCAATTTGTTACGCAGAAAAATCAGCCATCACAGAGCTTCTTTAGGTGTACAATAAAAAAGTTATAGATTTTTTAAGGTGTGAGTGAAAAATGGAAGTGAAAAGGCCAAGTCGTTAAGGGTTGAACCACTTCACACGCCAGGTAAGTACTTTTATGTCCGGGGGTGATGGAGAGAGCTCACAGACTGACACTTTCCATATACAGGGTATATAAATCTGAGGGCGCGTTCACATGTTTGCGCTTTTGTGCGTTTTCATTGCTTTTTAACGCATTAACCACAGCTGAGAGAGTGATCTGCCTAATTACATTACTAATGCTACTGTTACTTTGTGTTTACAAAACACATTGTAAATGCGATGTTACACATGCTTTACATTGTGTTAACGCATGTGTTTTGTTAATGCATAACTTAAACATGCCTTAACAAATGCTAACGTAATGTAATTAAGAAAATCCCCTCTCCTTAGCCGTTGTAATGCAGAAAACGCAATCAAAGCGCAACTTGAACACCTATCCGTTACTGCTGCTCCCCCCCCCCCCCCCGTGATGTAACCTTAAGTTTAAATCAACCCACTTTCCATAGAAACATATAAAAGTAAATATCACTAAATATGTTAGGTATCACCAACGTCCAAAAACCATTCTACCAAATATTTAAAAAAAATTCCTGGCTGTGCACACCGTACAGAAAATACTACCCAATTGTCAGAATTCCTGCTTTTGTATTTATGTTTGTATATAATTTCAATAATAAAAATAGTTTTACCTACTTATTTTTTTTAAATTGGCTAGTTTTCTAAATAGGTTAATGTATAGACTATTCGGTCTTACTAGTCCCCTCACTGATGAGGAGCATTATTCTCAGAAAATTATTCTGAAGAGAGATTGTGTGAGGAACATGCAATATGCTGCAAAATTCTTACTAATTGAATGGGAATATGTTACCACATGGTTAAAACTTAATAATAAACTTCTGTAAGTTAGTGCACTTGGAGGCTGCATTGCCCCAAGAAGACCTTAAACCAGTGGTGGTAACCTATGGCCTGCGTGCCAGAGAGGCGCAACCTCTCTCTGCACGTGCCCAGCCAGGCAAATATAGTGTTGCACCGCCGAGAGCTCCATTGAATCCTGGTCCATTGCAGCCTGAAGCTGACGGCTCTGCTCTCACTATTTTGCCTTAGGATACAGTCCAGCCAATCACTTCTGGACCCTCCTCCTCATCAGCCCTGGAAACAGTGAAACACGAACAAGGCTACATTAGGCTACAGCAGCAGAGCAGATATAAAGAGGTCAGGATCTGGGGGGGTTGCTCACAGAGCACAGAGATAAGATGTCAGGAGCTGCTAGGGCGCTCACAGAGCACAGAGATATGAGGTCAGGAGCTTGCTGGGGCTACCCACACAGAGAGCTGTGCACTAAAGAGGTCCTGTCAGGTGGCTTTAGGACACTAGCCAACAATAAATACTTGTTTTTAGTCCCAAATCACCCCATATGACGCTTTTTCTGTGCCACATATATACTTCCTGTACTGAGTGCTCACCACCTGCACAAGGCGGCATTGAATCCAGGACAACCCCACGAAACACCCTATGTCAATGTATGCATCCTAGCGGGTCGTGCAGGTGAGTGAGCGCTGTGACAAGGCAAGCGTATGTGACGCGTGACAGCTGTCATATGGGTGATCCCAATCCACCCGGACTTCCACCCCACACAAAGACTTGCCTACAAACCCAGGCAAATGGATCCCCAATCATTCACCATGCACCTTCTCTGTAATGGAGCAACATCCAAAGTTGAAACTCTGGGTCTGGAAGAGTTGGAAGAGGACTCAAATATAAGGGGTCTGGGACCATCACGCCATTGAGAGGGACAGTACAGCTATGCCCCCAAAACAGATGTGTCATGCATAGATTTTTTTGTGAATTGGTCGAGCACACCTGCGAACATTGACTAAAGCAATAGACGTTTAACCTATCTAAACAGGAAATGACAGCACTGAGGGTACTGGACAAGAATCTAGAAATACGATAAAGCCCTCAGATAAGGGCGGAATTAATAGTGATGGATAACAAACAATACCATCAGATATGTCTGACATACTGAAGACAAAACGGCTATGAGATCTTGAATGAGACCCCTCCAATCGATAGGAAGACTAGTGGGCATACTAAAACGTCCTTGGAAAAGTTGATTCAAAACGAATTAGATTTCTTCTCCCACACACACGACATAGCCACCTTTTATACCCTACCGAAATTCTAAGTTGTTACAACCATTAAAAGGGAGACCTATAGTCTCCGGGGACTCTCGCTCTGCCAAAACATTGGGGTATATATTGATACCATCATATACTAGAGACACGACAGATCTACTGAGACACCTTAAGAATCCAGGTATACACAGGGGTTACCTAGGGAGTATAGATGTAGACACCGGTATTCTCAATACCACACAGTAAGGAGTAGAGGCAGTTGAGGCATTCCTATCTACAAGAGGCAGCAGTTTGGTCCCCACAATCTGTTTATTGTAGAACTACTACAGGTTCTCTCTAACCCATAATTTCTTTTATTGACCGGAAGTTCTACCACCACTCAGGGCACTGCGATGGGAGCCGTGCGCCCCCATTTACGCAATTTGCTCCTGGGCTGTGGGAGAAGTCTTTGTATGTTTGGTGACTCCCCCCCAGAGACATTGGAGAGTAGAAACCTCCTAAGATTACGATGATATATTGGTTTTGTGGAGAGGCGACAAGAGTCGTTCGAACATTTGTAAAAAAAACTGAATAAGAACAGCATTGGATTACTTTTACGTCGAAATCGAGAACACCAACTCCCATTCTTGGATGTACTAATTAGGAAAGACAGCAGGGGCTTTCTACAGACTTCGTATATAGAAAGCCATCATCCACAAACCGCACTATTACGTTGGAAAGTTCATCCCTAGAGCACTATGTAGGCATCCCTAGGGGTCATACCTTAGGATTAAACGCAACTGCAGTACAGAAAGAATTTAAAACATTGCAGATGATCTATGGGGCAGAGTTTAGAGAACGAGGTACCCCGATCATTGTCTGCGCTCATCTATCAACATGCAGTGGAAAAATATAGACAGGAACTCAACCCCCCTAAGAAGGAGGAGTCGAGCAAGTCGACATAAAGTCATGAGGATGATTGCCACTTTTGATAACGGGGCTGATAGGGCCAAGAAATCTTGGCTACAAATTGGCCCATCCTCAGATGGATCCAGACCTGGAGGATGTTATAGGGAACAGACCTTTGTGACCTTTACGAGGCCGATCGATACGGGACAGAGTGGTACATAGCCACTAAATGGCCCCTGCTCCAAAAAGGCCCTGGCTTGAGCGAAAGACACCCGCTGCTTTAAATGCAGTGGATGCGTAGCCTGCCCGTTCTTGAAGACGGTAAACATTTGTCGAACAACAGCAATAGGACATACACTATTAAAGACCTTCATTACTGTAAGTCCAAGGGAGTCATATATAAGGCTACATGCGCTTGCGACTCGAATACGTAGAAAAAACGATTCAGAGTTCCGCAGAAGTTGAGCCATCTAGGCGATATTGAACACAATCGGGACACCCCAATAGCGCGTCATATACATGCCAGGCACAATGGTCAACTCTGCCATTAATTACAGGAATTGAACTGGGCCCCCCCCACCCAGGGGGGGAGACGGGACCTGAGGGTACTCCAGAGGGGAGGCTAGAGGGATATATTACTTAACACCGTACCCCCTAGGGGTCTCAACCTCCTTACAATATGCCTGTTTTATCTAACACGATGCATGCCGCCCCCTCCTGTCTATGTTCTCATATATGATTGTAATGGCGTTTGTATGCGTTTACAGAAGGCACAATCACCTATACTTAAATATCTGAGGTATACTAGCGAGTCTAGGTGCGATCGGACCTACCTGAATACTTACTATGTCCCTTTACCCTGTAAGCAACACTCACAATTTGGACCTAAACGTACTAGATGTATCTTTGTTTTTAGTCTTGATCGGGACTTACCCAATACCAACTATTGTCATGACAAGTTTGCAGCGCTATGATCGGACTTACCTGATACCAACTATGTCATGACAAGCTTGTAAGCGCTAGGGAGGTTTCATCTGTACCTGTGCGATGTGGGGTCAACCAGGCCTATAGAGTAAAGTCCGCTGCCTGCGCTGAACTGCGCAGGCGCGGTCTCCTAAGGACGTTCTAGGCACCGCCTTAGCGTTAGAACCTTGGCCCCGTCCTGAAGTGACGTGGGCGACACTTCCGTTTGACCGCCAGCGTGGTAATATGACTTCGTTGATATGGGAACACGCTGAAGGCAAACCGGCAGCCCCCACTATCTGCATGAGGTCACGAGGGCGGGACGGGCCCTTTTTAAGCAGCTCACATCCGTTTAAGGCGTCACACGCCAACTAAACGTTGTGGACACTAGGCGCAACGGATATGGTGAAGGCACTCCTCCCCACGCGGACCATTGTTTATGGAATTGCCCCCCGCTGACCTAGTGAGCTGGATAGAAGAACCTACCTGGGTATAGGGATGCATGTTTATACTGATATAAAGCTTATTATTGTTTTTAGGGCAATGTACGTAGAGTTTCTCCCCTCTGATGAACATTCTGTGAAACCGTCAGGGGGGTGTGACGTACATTTAGCACAAGGGACAGTTGTTGGATTTGCCCTTGTAAGGGCGGGAGCTTGTTGGGGAATAGGGAAGCCTAGTAATAATGTTCACAACCCCTCCCCCACTGACCTCCAGAAAAAAGAGGTGGCCTCCTCCAAAACCATACTACTGAGACGACATTGACAAGCATATGGGCAAATAACATCACTGGTGGGTCTAACCTGAGGTATCCCAGGTCAGTATGTTCTCGTTTGTACCCATATTGCAACCTCTGTTAGCCTCAAGCAGGTGTGTACACCTTATGCGCCTAATTAATTAATTGCGTATATATATGGATCACTAGTGTGTGGTGGTTTGGACGTCTAGGCTCTCGGCCTATTACTCTATTTGAGTTTGCAATTCATTTTTAATAGACTTAATAAAGGTGATTAATTTTTAACTGTTTACTTATATGCTGCTCCTAGCTTTCAAATTAGCCACTAGTTTTCCAGTTGCTGAGCAGATTTTATTTATTTCCATTCCCCTTCATCATCTCTGCAGCCCACTTCATTTCCCTCATATCATATTACTGTATGGATGTACAATCTCCAACTACCATTGGGTTCATTCACTGGATACAGTTATTCAGTGATATCCCCATGATAATAATTATTTGTCTTGGACACAGCACGCGACTTGATCACTTATTGTCGTCCCCACAATATGTGCATATATGTTAGTGTGTCATTGAACACACAGACTTATTAACACTGCGCTATTAATTCCTTCGAACGGTATTTTTTAATTATTCTAATCATTACCCCCTTACTGCCATACTTCTCTCATCCTGTCCCAACCCCCTCTAAGATCCATCCTCACCTCTCCAGACAGTCTGTGTATAATTCCTGATCAATCACATTCTTCTTACTACTTATCTTACTAATCACCCTCCACTTACATGCATACCTCCCTCACCCAATACCCTGATTCTTAAGATCCCACAGTAATCCACATCATACGAATAGCCATTGTAGTTATCATCTGATCAATTTTTTCTTCCAATCTACATACCTTTACCGGGGTTCCAGCACTGACTCATCATCGCTGCTGCACGTCTGTCAATCAGAACATACTGCGGATGCGCCCAACTCCGGCGCCTGCACATTTCCCGACTTTGAGCATTTAACCCGTGAAACCAACAGGGACGCCTCACACACGCACCCGTACAAAAATATCAGTAAGTGAGACATCAAATGTTAGTTATTTACCCTAAACCATTAGGTTTTTTGAATAGAAAATGGACAGATCCGGTCCTCAACAAACTGTAGAACTACATACAATCTGCTTTTACCACATTACAACGTTTCCCATTATAACTCCTATATGCCGTATGAACTTGACTTATGTGGCCGTCTATTTTTTTTATGCTGAATTACATTCAGCCATACGGAGAAATCGGGACTAACGCAATAGGATCGGTATCACACTTTCCATTTTCCTGTATCTAATTACTACTTGTGTTATTAATATGTGTCTACACGTTTATATAATTGACTAAAACTACGTATTTTCTGGACTATAGACGCAGTTTTTAGCAGAAAAAATCCTGCGAAAGTCCTACGTCTTATAACCGGAGGTCAGGAGTACCGCACTGCCAACCCTCCTGACCACTGTAATGGAGATTCCCTGATAGAGCGGCACCCCGACCTCCCAGAGAGGAGCCTCTACACTGCTCCTCCCGTAGATGCTATTTCCTAGTGGTCTAAAGGACCTATGATGACTTCATACCATGTTGACTCGCTCTGTGTGGGGAGGAGCAACTCTAAGGTTACACAGCAACCTGAGATCCGAGGAGAGGCGGCAGCAGCCATGTGCTGCCAAGAGGAAAGGTAGAAGAGGCAGCAGGCAGCAGGTGACATGGGGGGATGTGGGTGTGCAGGCTTTGTGTTGACTGGGGGGGATGTGGTGGGGTGCAGGCGGTGTGATATGGGGGGGAAGTGGGGGTGACGGGCTGTGGTTGACTGGGGATGTGGGGGTGCAGGCTGTGTGACATGGGGGGGGGAAAGTGGGGGTGCGGGCTGTGTGTGACATGGGGGGATGTGTGGGGTGGCGGGCTGTGTGTGTGACATGGGGGGGATGTGGGGGTGCGGCTGTGTGTGACACCTGGGGGTGGATGTGGGGGTGCGGGCTGTGTGTGACATGGGGGGATGTGGGGTGCGGGCTGTGTGACATGGGATGTGGGGTGCTTTCCTGTGTGTACATGGGGAGGGATGTGGGGTGCGGGCTGTGTGTGACATGGGGAGGGATGTGGGGGTGCGGTTGTGTGTGACGGGGGAGGATGTTGGGATACGGGCCGTGTTGTGACAGGCGGAGGGATGTGGGTGCGGGCTGTGGGTGACATGGGGAAGGGGATTGGGGGTGCGGCTGTGGTTACATTGGGAGGGACTGTGGGGGGCTGTGCTGTTGTCTTGGGAGTGGATGTGGGGGGGGGCGGGCTGTGTGTGACATGGTGGGGGGATTGGGGGTGCGTCTGTTGTTGACATGGAGGGATGTGGGGTGCGGGCTGTGTGGTGACATGGGGAGGATGGTTGGGGTCGGCTGGTGTGTGCATGGGGAAGGGTGTGGGTGCGGGCTGTGTTGGTGACATGGGAGGGGATGTGGGGGTGCGGGCTGTTGTGGACCTGGGGAGGATGTTGGGGTGCGGGCTGGTTGTGACATGGGAGGGGATGTTTGGGTGCGGTCTGTGTGTACATGGGGATGTGGGATGCGGGCTGGGTGTGTGACATGGGGAGGATGTGGGGGGGCGGCTGTGTTGACATGGGGGGGGGAGTGGGGGTGCGGGCTGGTGTGACATTGGGGGGGATGTGGGGGTGCGGGCTGTGTGGTGACCATGGGGGTGGATGTTGGGGGTCGGTGCTGTGTGTGACATGGGGGTGGATGTGGGGGGCGTGCTGGTGTTGACATGGGGTGGGATGTGGGGTGGGGGGCTGTGTGTGACATGGGGGGGATGCGGGGGTGCGCGTGTGTGACATGGAGGTTGTGAGTGCGGGTTGTGGGACTGGGATGGGGGGTGGGCTGTGTGGGCATGGGGGGGGGGGCGGCTGTGTGGACATGGGGGATGTGGGGCCTGGCTGTGTGGGAATGGGAGGGTGTGGGGCTGGGATTGTAGAGGGATGAGCCGTGGGGGGTTGGGGTGTGTTTAAATATTTTGTCCTTTACTATTATGACTTTTTAAATTCTCTCTTTCAGATCATTGACTGCGTTGAGATGAATTTTTTTGTTTTATTTGTGCGATGTCAATGGGTTATTTTTTATTTTATTTTTTAATAATGTTGAAAAAAAAAGCTAAATTACACTTGCAATCACCAGTTTAAAGGAAACCTACATTTAGAATGGCAGGGTAAGCTTAAGTCCCCAGGGCACCAGCTCAGGGTGAGCTCAGGGTGAAGTCGGTGCCGTACTTGACTTTCGTTAGTGTTATAAACCGCGTTATCGCGGTTTTAACACTTTAAACTCATCTAGAGCAGAAAGGCTTTTGGCGCTGCGTGCCCGCTCGATCTTGCGCGCTGCCTACAGAGAAATGACGCAGACGTTGCGCGGCCACGGTCGCACGCAGCGCCGAAGTCCCTCTGCTCTAAAGTTTAAAAGTGTTAAAACCGCATACCGCGGTTTATAACACTACGAATAAGTACCGGCACCAGCTCACCCGGACTCACCCGAGCTTGTGCTCGGTACTTACAGCTTACCCCTGCCATTCTAAATGGTAGTTTCCTTAATAAAGCAGCAGCATTACGGTAGGAGCCCCTGCTGACCCAGCCTGCACCCACCCCAGTGCGTCACCCTCAGATCATTACACTTGTGGTTGGTAGAGGGGGAGTTTGATCTTTTTGTTGTTCGTCCCTCTGAGGGTATGAAAATAAAAGCACTAAGTACCTCAGTCCTCATCTCCCTCCAGCATGGTGGTTCTGGTCTTGCTGACCTCTGAGTGTCCCAGGAGGGGTCCACGTGTGACTAGGGCAGAGGATCCGTGCACCTGAAATTGCTGATCCAAAAAAACTCTTTATGTAGCCTTAAGATACTATCTAAATTAAAAAATAGTATGTATGTACTTGTATTAAGCCCCTAATTTTAACACAAACCTGGAAAACCATGACGGGAGTAAAGCAAATGGTGGGAATGCATTGGTCACAGCCACAAGCCGGTATAATAGCTATTCAGCCCCCTGGCCCCCACTATATAGCTGCCAGCCTCTTGCCCCCCAGTATATAGCCACCGCGCCCTCACTATAAGCCAGCAGCCCTTTTCCCCAGTATATAGTCAGTCAGCCCATGTCCCAGTATATAGTCATTGCTTGCCCCCCCCCTAGTCCAGTATATAGTCATTGCTTGGCCCCCCCCTAGTCCAGTATATAGTCATTGCTTGCCCCCCCTAGTCCAGTATATAGCCATTGCCTGCCCCCCCCAGTCCAGTATATAGCCATTGCCTGCCCCCCCCCCAGTCCGTAATATAGCCATGCTCCCCCCCACAGTTCATAATAGCCGTGGCTCCCCCCCCCCCCCAGTCCAGTATATAGCCTGGCTCCCCCCCCCAGTCCAGTATATAGCCAGTGGCTCCCCCCCCAGTCCAGTATATCCATGGCCCACCCCCCAGTCGCATAAAGCCTGGCCTCCCCCCCCCCCCGCCCAGTCCCGGTATATAGCCATGGCTCCCCCCCCCCCCATCAGGTATATAGCCAGGCTCCCCCCCCCCCCTATCCGTTCATAGCCAGTGGCTCCCCCCCCCCCCCCAGTCCGGTATATAGCCAGTGGCGCCCCCCCCCCCCCCCAGTCCCGGTATATGCCAGGGCTCCCCCCCCCCAGTCCAGTATATAGCCAGCGGCTCCCCCCCCAGTCCGGTTAATCCCACGGTGCCCCGCCCCTTAGCTAAGTCAGTGTAATATAGCCAGCGCTGCCCCGCCCCTTCCCGTGTATTAGCGCAGCGGCTGCCCCCCCGATCCGGTGGGATTAGCCAGCGGCTGCCCCCCCCTAAGTCCGGTGTATATAGCCAGCGCTGCCCCGCCCCCTTAAGTCCGGTATATAGCCAGCGTGCTGCCCCGCCCCCTTAGTCCGGTATATAGCCAGCGGCTGCCCCCCCCCCCTTAAGTCCGGTATATAGCCAGCGGCTGCCCCGCCCCTTAAGTCCGGTGTTATAGCCAGCGGCTGCCCCGCCCCCTTAAGTCCGGTGTATATAGCCAGCGTCTGCCCGCCCCCTTAAGTCCGGTGTATATAGCCAGCGGCTGCCCCGCCCCCTTAAGTCCGGTGTAATGCCAGCGGCGGCCCCGCCCCCTTAAGTCCGGTATATAGCCAGCGGCTGCCCCGCCCCCTTAAGTCCGGTATATAGCCAGCGGCGGCTCCTCCCGTCCGGGATATCAGCCAGCGGCGGCTCCTCCCGTCCGGTCCAGTATATACACTAGAAAACAGAAAGAACGGGAACAACAGAGGACGGCGCCTCGGGTAATATAGCCGGTACTTGATTCCTGAAGATAGTAAAGAGGGGTGCCTCACCTTTTAGGGACGGATGTTATGCAGATATGCCCACCTCTCGACCTTTACACCATTTTACATGACATAAAAAGTGATAAAAATGTTGTACAGTCCTCAAAACGGTAGCAATTAAACCGCACCGATCCGGACGGTTTAACCTCTTTGTTATATTGATGATATTCTGGTCATCTGGACGGCAGGTGAGGAGGCCCTAATTCAATTCCGTGATGGTTACAACAACTTTCACTCCACCATCAATCTGAAACCAGGCCATACGCTACAACCGTATCTGTTCAGGCAAGAACGACCTGGAAAAACACCTCCTGGAGCTCAGGTCTGAATTTCTCCAGTTGGGCTACAGACCAAAAGTGACTGATAACCAAATAAGAAAAGCAGCAGCCATCAACAGAGACAGGTTACTCACATATAAGGAGACCCAACAGGAGGCCGGAGTGCCCCTAGTAGTCACTTATAGCCACAACTGGAGATCCTACGTCACATATAAGGAGACCCATCAGGAGGCCGGAGTGCCCCTAGTAGTCACTTACAGCCACAACTGGAGATCCTACGTCACATATAAGGAGACCCGGCAGGAGGCCGGAGTGCCCCTAGTGATCACTTACAGCCACAACTGGAGATCCTACGTCACATATAAGGAGACCCAGCAGGAGGCCGGAGTGCCCCTAGTAGTCACTTACAGCCACAACTGGAGATCCTACGTCACATATAAGGAGACCCGGCAGGAGGCCGGAGTGCCCCTAGTGATCACTTACAGCCACAACTGGAGATCCTACGTCACATATAAGGAGACCCAGCAGGAGGCCAGAGTGCCCCTAGTGGTCACTTACAGCCACAACTGGAGATCCTGCGTCACATATAAGGAGACCCGGCAGGAGGTCGGAGTGCCCCTAGTAGTCACTTACAGCCACAACTGGAGATCCGACGTCACATTGCCAAGGAACTCCAACCGATTCTGCATAAAGATACAAGACAAAAATAAATATTTCCAGTCCCTCCTCTCCTGTCCTTCTGGCAACCACCAAACCTGAAACAACTGGTTGTCCGGAGCCCTGAGACCTCCATCAGAAAATGCTACCTAACATGCCTGCAAAGCAGGTGTAACACGTGCAGCACATTCACACAGGTGACCAGGTACCTGTACCCCAATCACAGCAGGTACATAAGATCCAGGGGACCTTCTCCTGCAGGTCCTCTAATGTGGTACCTTATTATGTATCAACAGTGTCCAACCACCGTTATGTTGGGAAACATCCAGAGACTCGATCAGCGCCTGAACTTGCACAGATCTGATATTAAACATGAAAGGAAAGGTCTCCCAGTGGCTGCACATTTCTCCAGAGAGGACCTCACTATGGGAGATCTGCAGATTACTATTTTAACCGGTTAAGGACCGGGCCCTTTCCTGTTTTTTCATATCCATTTTTCACTCCCCACCTTCAAAAATCTATAACTTTTTTATTTTTACACGTAAAGAGCTGTGTGACGGCTTGTTTTCTGCGTAACAAATTGCACTTCATAGTGATGGTATTAAATATTCCATGCCATGTACTCGGAAGCGAAATTCCAAATGCAGTGAAAATGGTGAAAAAACGCATTTGCGCCATTTTCTTGTGGGCTTGGATATTACGTCTTTCACTGAGCGCCCCAAATGACATGTCTACTTTATTCTCTGGGTCGGTACAATTAAGGGGATACCAAATTTGTATAGGTTTTATAATGTTTTCATACATTTACAAAAATTAAAACCTCCTGTACAAATTTTTTTTTTTTTATTTTGCCGACTTCTGGCGCTAATACCTTTTTTATACTTTGGTGTACGGAGCTGTGGGTGGTGTAATTTTTTTCGAAATTTGAATACACGGAGGGCTGTCGCGAACTGGTTAATGGGACATTTTAAGACACAGAGGGAAAGGAAAGAATCAGAGTATAAATTACTGCAGAGATTCAACACCTTACAAAGTGGTTTTAACATTCATGCAGCTTCATGACCTCCGACCTCTGACCTGGAGGCCACAAGCAGATAAGAGCCAGGGCTCATGTCTCGCCTCACAGGTTTTTAATGTTTTTATTGTCGTCCCGTCGTAAGATGTCCCTGTATTTATAAATCTGTTGTTTTAAGAGTTTTTTAATATCCTTTTATGATCACTGTTTAGTGTGTATAAAATGCTGTGAATTTTCTGTTTCATGCATAACATCATGTCTGATGAAGAGAACTAGTATTCTCCAAAGCTCCACCATCAAATATACTCAGTTATCCTTATAAAGGTATCACCTGATTTCTTCACTCTTCTTCTGCTCTCCATGGCTAACACGGTACAAATCTACACTACTAACCTCATAGATATGCATACCTGGTGAGGGAGGGGGCACCCTCCTTCATTTTACCGCCACCCAGCAATGCGATTGTGGATTGTGGTCTTCTTTGACGGACATTTGGGGTCTGTTCGAGGCAAAGCCTGCTTGATCCAGCCTCTGGTAGGACCAAGCAGTCTGGCTGTCAGCTTAGGCACGTGCATGGTTATTACAGTGCATTAGTATGAACTAGTGATCACATGAGGGCGTGGAGTATCCTCTCCAGGCAGTGGGAGCAAAGGCTACTCCACACCCCAGTAGCCTCTGTAATCCCTCCTACCTGCTTGTCCTCTGCACTCTTTTCACACTGTTTCTGCAGCCCCCGCACCTTCAGAGCTTCAGAGGGAGAAGGTACCACAGAAACAGTGTGAGAAGAGCTCAGAGGAGTTGCAGGTAGGAGGGATCTCACAGGCTACTGGGGGGTGGAGTAGCCATCACTCCCACTGCCCGGAGGGGCTACTCCACGCCCCAATAGCCTCTGCTATTATTTTATTCTGACTTTCAATAAACCTTAATAAGGAAAAAAAAACCTGGAGTGTAAACCAAGTTGGATTATTTTTCTAAACATGTTTATTGAAAAATGAGCAGACGCCCAGAAAAAACTGTGCACACGATCACTTATCATAAAAGAAAAGTAACACAGTAAAGCATTTTCCAATGTTCAAACATAAAGCAATTTACAAAAATAATTTAACCACTTCCATACCGGAGCCTTTTCCATTTTGGAGTTTCTTTTTTACTCCCCTCTCTCCACGAGCCGTTTCTTTATTATATTTCCATTGACAGAGACTTATGATGGTTTGTTATCTGCTGAACAAATTGTATGCTAACATCATGTTAACAGAAGTAGATCTGATGGGAGAGTTCTCCTGTCTCTGCTCTTATCTGTAATTTAATAATCCTGGAACCGAACTTGTTAAAAACTTTATTTAAATGGGTATTCCTCCTACGAAGACAAGTTTCTTATATATACTCAGGATAACAAAAAAAACACATTCTCTAATTCCCTGTTATTAACAAAAATGCAGCTTTTCACAGATATAAGTCCAACCTGTCTCTATCAGTCCTGCTGTACACTTTTTTAAGTTGCCCCCTAGACAGGACCCAGTAACTTCTCACTTAGGGTTGGCCACCATCTTGTATTTTTGAGTGAGATCGTGCTGCTAAGATGTCTGTAGCCACACCCCCTGCACGGAGCTCAGAGACACTGACTGATTACTTCCTGCCAGCATATCGCGAGCAGAGAGAGAGGCTGCAAACAACAAGCTACGAGGAGATAAGTGATCCGGGGAAAGGGGGAGGCAGGCACATATCTGTGAGATGTAGCAGAGCTGCCAGCCTCTGTGTAAAAGGCATAATGCATCTCTGTTCTGTCTCATCTTTCTCTATGTGTCAGTGTGTTAGTACAGAAGCCAGATGAGAGTGTATATACACCTGTACCCTGATAATGTAAACACATTTCCACCCCACAGAACTACATGGATAATGTACAGAGAGCCCCCACACCCCACACCCTGGGATTTTACACTGAGCAGCCGAGAGAGTGATAGGAGCTAAAACAGCAATGACACTGAGTAAATTGTAAAGGAAGGGGTTAACATGATCTTTATTGTGAAGTAATAAACCCATTTCCGTTGTCCCTAGGGTCTCCGGTTGTCTCTGTCACGGGAGCAGAAGTAAACTGCAACGACGTCTAAAGACTTTGGGACTTGCGCCCGATGACGTCTTAAGTTAACAGGTGGTCCTTAACGGGTTAAAGAAGAGCAGATCCTGCAGCGTCCACAGTTTGGACACAGCTTCATCCAAATTCTCCCAGCCTGCATCTATTACCAGGCTGGTGATCTATTCCTGAGAACCACACTCCAGTAATCCAAATCTGTTGTGAGACCGTTTAGGCCCGTTGCCTGCTGTTGTTCAATAAAGAACCCGTGAGTTATTTGGAACAACGTTGCCTCCGTCTGATCCCTGGATACAGCTGTTACAACCACGGGCTCCCCATCCATTACCCAGGGACTTATCTTACAGACACTCAGGGGTTGCCCCAGGGAGAACCAGTACATCAGCTTCTCCCTCCATATTTCTTGCACACACCACCTGCTGGAGACCTGCCAGGGTGTAGGACAGCCCTCCGGTCCCTATACCAAGCACCATGACATCAGCGCGCCTTAGGCCACAATCGCCAACCACTCAGGTATTCTGGGCCCCGGCTGCCTCCGTCCCAAGAAATGGCTAGGCCCCGGTGGGGGATGTTGCACTTGCATCTTCACCCCTTTCTGACCAGTGACCGTCAAAGGCTTCAAAGGGGATCTCCAGTCATAGAAAGTTAGGCCCTAGGTAGGTACTGGAGCAAAGGGGATTCACAGAGATAATTTCCTGTCGGATACAGTCTACTTAATCTTTTAATAGGTGGCAATAGCTCCAAGGCCTGTGACAGGTGGCTGCACCTTTGATGTTAGTAAGGAGTGAAGAGTATTGAAGAGCGATTTAGGAGAGAGAGGACATAAGATAGGTGAAATAAAGTATAAGATTGTTGAAATAGACCTAATTAGCGAGGCGAAGGGCACAGTTATAGGTGTTCACCATAAATTTGAAGTGAAGAAAGTCTACAGTGAATGATTTCTCCATGGACGTTCAGCACGTTGCCTCGGCAGACTAACGTCCACCCATAACTTGTCTATCTTTGAGGTTAGAGAGGCACTGGATTGTTGAACTTGTTATAATTAAGGACTCGGTGTAGTCTGAAATGTGTAAACAGCCCTCGATGGTTGGTTTTATCTGATATACAAGAAACAAGGATGGTCTTAATAGTAGAGACTGGAGTTCTGGAACGATATCTGATTGTCTACGATGACACACATGCCTATTCTGCATCCCGTTTCGTACTCCATTTTGGGGTACACTACATTCTAACCACCCGATTCAGTTTGAACTTTTAGGTCAGGTCATGTTCAGAGACCGGCGAATCATCCAACTCTGTCTCAGAATCAGTACCGTGGGCACATGACTGGGAAGATGCCTTTGCCAAATTACTCTAACCTGTCCACTACGAACACTGGGACTTTCTCATATTGCTGGAACCATGGTGGGAGGTTCCTTCAGCCAAGGTTATGGTTTGGTTGTTTTTGGCATTATAGGTAAAAGCCAGCCATGTAATGGAGGTTTGTCCATGCTGTCCATGTTGTTTATTAACAATGATACATGACAATCCAGAAGATTCCAGATCTGTATAGAAAATCCAACGATTGATACCAAAACAGGTCACATTTCTTAACCGTTTAACACGAAGATGTCTTCTCTCCTGCGTGAAGTCTCTTATGTTTTTCAAGACCTGATTTATGGGTAAAACATTTTTCACATTCAGTACATGAAAATGGCTTCTCCCCTGTGTGGGTTCTACAGTGTTTTAGGAGGACTATTTTCTGGCTAAAACCTTTGCCACATTCCGTGCATGAAAAGGGCTTCTCTCCTGTGTGAGTTCTCAGATGGTAAACCAGATGTGCTTTCTCACTAAAACATTTCCCACATTCGGTACATGAAAATGGCTTCTCCCCTGTGTGAATTCTCAAATGTTTTAAAAGATTCGAATTAGCACTAAAACATTTGCCACATTCAGTACATACAAATGGCTTCTCCCCTGTGTGAGTTCTCTGATGGTTAACAAGAAGTGATTTCTTGTTAAAACATTTCCCACATTCAGTACATGAAAACGATGATTTCACCGATGTGTGGCTTCTCTGATGGTTAACAAGATTTGATTTGTGGTCAAAACCCTTCCCACATTCAGGACATGAGAACTGCCTTTTATCTTCATGATTTCCCTCCCTTGTGGAAAGATATAATTGATTATCTTCGTCTTCACCACAAGGAGATGGGGAGGGATGGGAACCTCTTGGAATTTTGTTTACTAAAAATTAAAAAAAAAAATTAAAAAATCAACCATGGAGCTTTTCTTTTTTTCCCAGTTACAAAACATAGGTAAAGCAATACATTAATAATCTAAATAGATAAAAACTACTACATGTATATTAATTCATATTTTAGCACATTAGATTTTTAAAGTGTAACTGTAGACAAAAAATAGTGTTAGCACACTGGAGAAAACCTTTGACAATGATTCATATGATACCTGTATCATGCTGCTGGCTTCTTCCTATCCTGAGATATAGGGCTATCTGTAAAACACTCTCAGCTTTTCCTGTAGTGGGCGGGACTTTCTAGTTGTGACATCAGCTAAGGGCAGTGAGGCCAGAGCATTGAGGGCACAATCAGCCCAGCCAATCAGGACACAGAATCAGTGTTACTGTTTGTCCAGAGATTTAGTAGAGAGCAAGATAGGGAAGACACAGAACTGACAGCACAGAGCACTGGAACTCTGTATCAAACAGAAATATACTACACCACAAAGAAAGAGATATTAAAATATTAAACACATATCCAAGAACTTTTAACTATAAGAACCTAACTAAGGAAGGTCCCATGAAATTTTTTAAATTTTATACATTTTACCATGCCGTTGTGGAGGTCTAAGGTATATCCAATTACCGGTAAGAGTAATTTTAGTTTTCCCCGGCACCTCCATAACAGCACTGACAGGAGGAATTACAAAGGAAATAAATCAGGCAGGGACTACCGCAGAGATAACTTCCCCACCAAAAGACAGTGTTGGATGAGACCCGACAACAAGGGGGCAATGTGGATATAAGGTGAGGGGGTTCTACCGGGAAGCGGCTCTGCGTATTTGCTCTTCTGATACTAATGGTTTTCCTGCCCATGAAGTTGAGATGGCCCTGGTTGAATGGACTTTAAAGGGGTATTCCCACAAAGACAAGATTCTTAAATGTACTCAGGATAACAAAATAACACATTCTCTAATTCACAAAAATACAGAATTTTACAGATATAATTCCAACCTCACTCTATCAGTCCTAGGGGAACACAATTTTCTGACTATTGTCGGATTCATCTTATCAATAGCTTCTCTTGTCTGCACACTGCAGTGCGCTCTGCCTTCTGCCCGCATTACAAAACTAGCTCAGACACAGGCACTTCCTGTCGGCAAGCAGCAGTGTGCAGAGACTTACTCTACAAGTTACAGACAGAAGGTAGATAGCAGAGCTGAGAGTGTCATTGTGTATATCATTTATATCCATCTCATGGATCTTATCATCTCTGATCTGTATCTTTCTATGTGTCAGATGCTAGTGCATTTTCAAAAGCTAAATAGAAGTGTATATAAACCTTTTACCCTGACAATCTAAGCACATTTTCAGCACACAGCATCTCCTAAGTAAGTAGCTGAGGATCCTAAGCTGTGCCTACTCCTGGTGGACCCAGAATTGTACCAGTCTACCACGAGCCGTGCTTTCCTCATTGAAACCATTGTAAATTCATGCCAAGAACTAAAATACTTAGGCTACATTCACACTGCCGTTGCCTGCCCGTAGTGTAATGTTCTTGCCATTGGTACAAATTATTGTCCTCCCTGGGGATTGATAAAGTTGTATTGTATATTATCTGATTGTATTTTCACCACTGTTTTTATTGGATCTTGTCTGCTATTAATCACTGATCAGACCACTAACACAGACATTGGGGCAGATTTACTTACCCGGTCCATTCGCTATCCAGCAGCGCGTTCTCAGGCGAGGATTCGGGTCTTCCAGAGATTCACTAAGGTCGTGCGCCCGATGTCCACCAGGTGTTGTTGCTGCGCTCAAGTCCGCCGGAGTTCAGCAACCTATTCCCGCTGCATGTGAGTGATTGATTTTGCGACACAATTAGTTCCAAATTCGTTGGGGCGATTGCGGCAAAATCCGATCACGTGCGCCAAAATCCCAAATCAGAATTTGGCGCAAAACGAAAAAAAAAAATCAGGAAACCCGACGAAAGTGCGCCCGTGGAGTAAATGAGCCCCATTATCTTTCAAAAATACATGATTCACCTTTGATATCCACCATTACTAATCCCTTTACATGGAAGTCTTTCTACTTACCAAGCTGTTGCATTAAGGCGATTGATGGGGGAGGCCGGAAAACGGTTTTGTCTGTAAATAAGAACAACGGTTCGTGAATATCAGATCTTTATAAATATATACGTATAGGATCTCAAATACAGCAGTTACATAATAGTACACATGGCTACATCTATTTACACTGATATATCACGATGATATCAAATCAGACAACGCCCTTTAGTGGCTGAATGAGTAGATTTAATGGAGAGCTTTCGAGAATTCTAGTTCTCTTCATCGGGCATGGGGAAGTGTCCGAGAGTCTAAGTAGTAAGATGCGTGTACTGATAGCTTGACTACGACTACGAAATACTGGCTGTTCGAGGACATTGACGGACCTCCAAATCCTCCACTGACAAGTCCTCCTCTGATGGAGGGTCTGGAGATCTCCTGGAGTGTGGTGAGGCTGCTGCCCGGGGTCCAGTAGCGTCATCCTCCAGCCTTGCAAAGCGCGCCAAGTGCTCCGCCTTCTCCCTCTGTTTACTCATGGTTGTTGGCGTGTAATAAGCAGGAACACTGGCGAGAACTTAGAACTCCGGTACCCAGCCGGGCTAAGCACTGCTGATCCATTCACTGATGAGGGTTAAGAGGAAAAGCCACCGGAGGTATTCTCGAACCTGGCATGGTGAGTCAGGGCAGGATTTTCCATTGATGGCTGTGAAAATGCCGGATGAAAGACGAGAGCTCCGCAATGTGTGCCTCACCGCATGATCCGCTGTGCACACGCATCTTTAGTCTGGAAGTGTGGGCCCATCTATTTTTTTCCCCGCTGGTCAGATGCATCTCCTACTGGATACATCTGCTGTTCGAGGAGTTAAGTTATGAAGTGAATATGTGACAAAAATTGTGGATCCTACACCTACTGGGGACAGTAATGATTTTTTTGTGAAATAGGAACTTTAAATCTGGAAATACTGCAAAAAATGCGACCAGGGAAAGTGTCGAAACAAAAATTTGCAGTCACCACCTGGCCTAAACTTTTTGCAGCAATGGACTTTTTCCATTTTAAGGGCGCATTCACACCGCCTTTGGCCGCAGTGCAGTAGCACGGTGGGCACAGGGTGGCGCCGGGGAGAGGAGGAGGAGGTGAGCGCTGCTCTGCACAGGGATATATGCCGCACAGCGCCGTATGCTGAGAAAAGAAGGGACATGTCCTATCTTTTCACGGGGTAGGAAGTTGTATGGTGCCACACGTGTGCAGCACCGTACCACTCACGTTGGGCGCCGTGTGCCCATTGCTGTCTATGGGGGACGTATATCAGCCATATATACGTCCCCTGAACGGCCTGGTGTGAATTCAGCCTAAGTTTCTGATTTTTGCTCCCCATCTGAAAAACAACATAACTCTTTTATGTTAAGCTGTGTGAGGGCTCGTTATGGTGGTATTTAATATTCTATGCCGTGTTCTGGGCAGCAGGAAAAAAAAGCCAAATACAGGGAAATTAATGAAAAAAAACCCCGCACTTGCGCCATATTCACGTGCACTTCGTTTTTACTGCTTTACCTGTGCGCTCCAAATGACACCCCCCCCTTTGTTCTTTTGGTGGGCTGTATCACAGAGATACAAAATTTATACAGGTTTTTATAAATTTAAGAAAATAAAAATATTTTGTACAAACAAGGTCTTCGACGCCTTTTGAGGCCCTTTTTTTGCGTTTTCATTTTTCACTCCCCACCTTTAAAAATCCATAATGCCCAAATGACGTCTACATTTCGGCAGTATTTTACATTGCGGTGTTCACGGCCGGGAATAACCGTTATTATATTTTGATATATAGGACATTTTGGGACGCGACAAAACCTAACATGATTATGATTTTTACTGTTTATTCATATCAGTTCTAGGGAAAGGGGGTTGATTAGAATTTTTAGTTTTTTAAATGTAACTTTTTTAATTTATTTTTTTTACTATTTTTCAGACCCCCCTAGGGTACTTTAACCCTTGGTTGTCTGATCGATTGTATGGCGGTATATGGGGATTTTCCTCCTAATTCATTACAATGTGCAAATCACACATCATAATGAATAGGTTAAAATCAGACAGCCTCGGGTCCTTCGGAAGACCCGAGGCTGCCATGGCCCCCCAATCTGCCAGGATTTAAATGCACCTTTGCAATATGCAGCAAACGCCCACCTTATATGGAGAGACCTCAGCCCAGGAGCCCTCTCCATACCCCTGCAGCCGGCATGTGACGTAATAGTACGTCAAATGTCGGTAAGGGGTTAATACTTTGGTGTTCAGATCTGTATAAGGTGTCATTTTCTGCAGGACGTACGGATGTTTTTAATGCTATTGTTTTGGGGAGTATATTACCTTTGGACCACTTTTTATTAAAATCACCAAAAAAAATCGGATATTTGGGAGCATTTTTCTGTCACAGTGATCAGCATCGGGAATAACTGGTTTTATATTTTGATCAGGGATACCTTACGTGTATTTTTATTTATGTTCTAGGGTATTTGAATTTTTAGGGTTTTTTTTTTTTCAAATATTTGCATTTTTTAAACTATTTTTTTAATGTACAGAATTCTGTGGGGTGAATTTATCAAATTTATTTAGCAAATAAATGTCTCACAATTGTCTCAACATTTGGGACATTTTACTTGAACCCTAGGAGGCCTGATCACTTAGACCCTAGGAGGCCTGATCACTTAGACCCTAGGAGGTCTGATCACTTAGACCCTAGGAGGCCTGATCACTTAGACCCTAGGAGGCCTGATCACTTAGACCCTAGGAGGTCTGATCACTTAGACCCTAGGAGGTCTGATCACTTATGCAATATACTGGAATACAACAGTTTACAGATCCTGCTGTGCACTGGACCAATTCTAAGGGTCCCGGCTGTCATAGCAAAGAGATAATGCCATCCGGTGATGTCACAGGGGGCTCTGGCCGGATCCAAGATGGCAGCGCCCATATGGCACTTGAGGGGTTAACACCTGAGATCAGTGCCAGCACCAATGGCAGGTCTGAGCCGTGTGTGTTAGTTGCATCAGGCAGCTAACACCTGCTATGTACGGATGGGGTGCAGCTAGTGAGCCCCTTCCATACATATGACATACAGGTAGGTCAGGTATTCCTCCGAGCCGTATAGTAACACAACATGTGGATATAGACTGATCCGACTGACTGGAGGAATAGTAACACATCATGTGGATATAGACTGATCCGACCGACCGGAGGAGGAAACCAGAGACAGATGAGCCGGTGTCTGACACAAGAACACACAGGAGCGCAGGAACACGGGACACAAGAACACAGAGGAACAGGAACACAAGAACACGGGACACAAGAACACACAGGAGTGCAGGAACAGGAACACGGGACACAAGAACACACAGGAACGCAGGAACACGGGACACAAGAACACAGAGGAACAGGAACACAAGAACACGGGACACAAGAACACACAGGAGTGCAGGAACAGGAACACAGGAACACGGGACACAAGAACACACAGGAGTGCAGGAACAGGAACACAGGAACACGGGACACAAGAACACTCAGGAGCACAGGAACACAAGAACACACAGGAGCGCAGGAACACGGGACACAAGAACACACAGGAGCGCAGGAACACGGGACACAAGAACACACAGGAGTGCAGGAACATGGGACACAAGAACACACAGGAACGCAGGAACATGGGACACAAGAACACACAGGAACAGGAACACAGGAATACGGGACACAAGAACACACAGGAGTGCAGGAACAGGAACACGGGACACAAGAACACACAGGAGCACAGGAACACAAGAACACACAGGAGCGCAGGAACACGGGACACAAGAACACACAGGAGCACAGGAACAGGAACACAGGACACAAGAACACACAGGAGTGCAGGAACACGGGACGCAAGAACATAAAGGAGCACAGGAACAGGAACACGGGACAAAAAAACACACAGGAGCGCAGGAACAGGAACACGGGACACAAGAACGCACAGGAGTGCAGGAACATGAACAAAGGAACACGGGGCACAAGAACACACAGGAGTGCAGGAACAGAAACACGGGGCACAAGAACACAGAGGAACAGGAATACAAGAACACGGGACACAAGAACACACAGGAGTGCAGGAACACAGGTACATGGGACACAAGAACACACAGGAGTTCAGGAACACAGGAACATGGGACACAAGAACACACAGGAGTGCAGGAACAGGAACACAGGACACAAGAACACACAGGAGTGCAGGAACACGGGACGCAAGAACATAAAGGAGCACAGGAACAGGAACACGGGACAAAAAAACACACAGGAGCGCAGGAACAGGAACACGGGACACAAGAACGCACAGGAGTGCAGGAACATGAACACAGGAACACGGGGCACAAGAACACACAGGAGTGCAGGAACAGAAACACGGGGCACAAGAACAGGAGCACAGGAACACAGGACACAAGAACACACAGGAGCACAGGAACAGGAACACGAGACACAAGAACACAAAGGAGTGCAGCAAAAGGAACACGGGACACAAGAACACACAGGAGCGCAGGGACAGGAACACGGGACACAAGAACACACAGGAGCGCAGGGACAGGAACACAAGAACACACAGGAGCGCAGGAACACAGGACACAAGAACACACAGGAGCGCAGGAACACGGGACACAAGAACACACAGGAGTGCAGGAACATGGGACACAAGAACACACGGGTCTGGAGTCAGGGGGTGGCCTTGGGTAGCAGGGTCTGGAGTCAGGGGGTGGCCTAGGATGGCAGGTTCTGGAGTCAGGGGGTGGCCTAGGATGGCAGAGGTCTGGAGTCAGGGGGTGACCTAGGATGGCAGAGGTCTGGAGTCAGGGGATGGCAGGTTCTGGACTCAGGGGGTGGCCTAGGATGGCAGAGGTCTGGAGTCAGGGGGTGGCAGGGTCAGGAGTCAGGGGGTGGCCTAGGATGGCAGGGTCTGGAGTTGGTCTCTTGTGGGGATTGAAGCGAGTCCATGTAATGAGCCATAAACCCCGGTGCGATATTGAGGCCTTGTGTCAGTGACTGGAAGGTCTTCATCAGTTTGAACTCCCAGGTTTTCCTTTCTCTGTTGTCCTTTCAGTATTAGGACCTGTAAATCCTTCTCGCTGTGGCCTGGTCCAGAGAAGTGTTTCCCACAGGTGTGTCCATCCCCTCGCTTCTGGTGTCTGTGAGAATTCATCCTGCCCTGAAGTTTTTGTTGAGTCTCCCCAATGTATACAGGCGGTCCCCTACTTAAGGACACCCGACTTACAGACAACCCATAGTTACAGACGGACCCCTCTGCCCACTGTGACCTCTGGTGAAGCTCTCTGGATGTTTTACTATAGTCCCAGACTGCAATGATCAGCTGTAAGATGTCTGTAATGAAGCTTTATTGATAATTATTGGTCCAATTACACCAAAAATTTTGAAACTCCAATTGTCACTGGGGCAAAAGAAAAAAAATTGTCTAGAACTTTCATTATAAAATATACAGTTTCGACTTACATACAAATTCAACTTAAGAACAAACCTCCAGACCCTATCTTGTATGTAACCCGGGGACTGCCTGTATATTATTTGTGCGACACCTCATGCACAGTATCATGGACACAACATTGGAGGATCTACAGGACAATGTGCCCGGGATGTTATACTCCTGTTGTGTGTCGGAGATGTGGACGGTGCTGGATGATAGAACATGGGCACAAGTCTTGCACCTTTTGTTGTGGCAGGGATAAGTGCCCGTCTGTGTTGGTAGTGAGAGGGCACTTCTTTCCAGGAGATTCCTCATGTGTGGTTTGGCTGTTTGTAGGCAAGGAGGGGTAGGTCCGGGAATATGTCCTTTAGCCTGTTGTCCTTATGAAGAATGGCTTGGAGATCTACTGCATTTGGGGGTTGTACATGACCACTAGGGGCTCTCTGCACTTGTCCTCTTTCTGTTGGTATTCCAGGAGGCTGCTCCTTGGGATCCTTGTAGCTCTGTGGTTCTGTGTATCTGTCAGGCTTAGAGGTTGTGAATCCTCTGAACCACTGCGGACGATGGCACAAGCCACTACCCGGGACCGGAGTCTAAGTGGTACCCGGTTTTCACCAGAGCCCGCCGCAATGTGGGCTGGACTTGCTGCGGCGTGGTACCATCAGGTCGTTCCGCAGGCATGACTTGTCCGCAGTGGCAGCCAAGGTCGAGGTACAGAAACGGCAGGCAATCTCGTAGTCGGGGACAGGCAGAAGGTCAGGACAGGCAGCACAGGATCGGAGTCGGAGACGTAGCAACAGGTCAGGGTAGACGGCAAAGGAGCGATGTCAGAAACGGAACCAGGGTCACAACGGGAATTCACAGAAAGAGCACAAGGCATCGGAAAAGCTTTCTCTAGGGCGCTAGGCACGAAGATCCGGCAGGAGCTTGCAGGAAGAGGCAGGCTTAAGTAGATTTATGCTAAATTAATGGCGTGCTGGCCCTTTAAATTTTGAGAAGCTGCGCCTCAGCATTCGGGGCCGCGCGCGCACAGCGGAAGGAAGCGAGCCGGGAGAAGTAAGCAGCGCTGGCGACGGGCTGGCAGGGGCAGAGGAGCACGGGTGAGCCCGCGACCCGCGATATGGGTCGCGGGACCACCCTTGACAGTATCTATAACCAGCGGGTGATACCCCTGTTGTAAGAATGTTCTTCTTAGTGATAGAAGGTGATGTTCTCTATCCTCACTCTCTGAGCAGATCCGGATGTATCTCAGAGCTTGGCTGTAGACAATAGATATTTTCTTGATATGTTTTCGGTGAAAACCGTTCCACTTTGGTTACGCTGGACGGCCTGTAGGTTTTTGATAAATTGTAGTTTGTATGCTGTTGTCCTTAATGTATATGGTTGTGTCCAGGAAATGTACCTTAGATTTTGAGTTGTGGAAAGATTATCTCGGCACTCGCTCCACAGACTTGCAAAACATACGTAGTAAAGATTCTCTTTTATTGAATACACAAAATAAAACTGAGAACACGTATCCAAAGAGTCCAATACACCGACCTACGCGTTTCGGCGGTCACGCCTTATTCATGGTTAGATTTTGAGTAGTCCAGGGAGAGTTTTATGTTAGGATGAAATTTGTTATAACTTCTGTGAAAAGACAACCGTTCCTCCTCAGATCCTGACCAGATAATAAGCAGGTCATCAATATAGCGGAAGTGCTAGAGGTTTAGTGGTGGCAGGTTGTTAGAAACTCCTCCTCTAGTTCTGCCATGAACAGGTCGGCATACTGTCTGCTCCCCATGGCACTTCTCATACACTGCAAGTAAATGTCCTCACCAAAGGAGAAATAATTGTGATGCAGTACAAACCTGATGAGCTGTAGGACAGGTTCTGTGGCCATGTTGTTCTTCTGCAGTAAGTATTCACAAGCAGCTCTACCATCTTCATGTGGGATGTTGGAGTAAAGGGATGCAACTTCCATAGTTGCCAATATTGTGCCATCTGGTAGTGGACTCAGGTTGGAAAGTTTGCAGAGGATGTCGGTGGTGTCTGGGACATAGCTAGGCGTCTCCTTCACTAAAGGTTTTAAAATGTTCTCCACCCAGAAAGAGATACCTTCAGTTAGGGTTCCAACACCAGAAATGATTGGTCTCCCTGGATTGCCTTCTTTATGTATTTTTTGGGAGCATGTAGAATGTACCTATTCTGGGAGTGTTTGGTATTAAGTCCAGTAGAGAGTCAAATATTGTGTCAAAGCCATTAATGATCTCAGTAAGTTCTCTAGTATATTGTACCGTGGGATCTTCCCTCAATGGTGTGTAGTATCTTTCATCAGAAAGTTGTCTGTTTGCTTCCTGAATGTAATCTGAAGTGTTGGTAATCACTACGGCTCCACCTTTGTCTGCTGGTTTGATGACAATATCTTTGTTGGATTTTTATGATTGTACGGCTTTCTTTTCTTGTACGCTTAGGTTGTCCGTGATTTCTGTCTAACAATTCCAATTTCACAGTTTTTCTGAAACAAGTCTATGTAGTAATCCAAGGTTTGATTAAATCCGGGTTGTGGGGTCCAATAAGACTTCTTCTTCTTTCTTGATGTTTCGTGTCCTGGGTCAGTCTGTAATGTGGTCTCACTTTTGTCATAAAAGAATTCTTTCAGTCGTAATCTGCGAAAAAAAAATTCTACATCCCTGCAGAATTGAACCTTGTCAAGTGGTTTTGTGGGACAAAATGTCAGTCTTTTAGATAAAACTTTTAGCTGTGCTTGGTTTATCCAACTTTTGAAGTTAAAAGTGACCCCACAGAGACCTATAAGAATCAACTAATTGATATGACCAAGAAGTTTTCAACTGAGATGCAACACAAGGTCAACCATCTCATCCCAGAGGATCCCAGGCCAGGCTGTTTCTATATGCTACCCAAGATCCACAAAGATGGCTATCCAGGAGGCCTATTATTTCTGGCATTGGCACTGCAACATCCCCCACCGGGGACCAGCCTTTTCTTGGGGCCTGGAGGCAGCCGGGGCCCAGAATACCAGAGTGGCTGGCGGTTGCGGACTAGGCACAATAGTGTCACGGTGCTTGGTTTGGGGACCGGAGGGCTGTCCTACAGCCTGGCAGGTCTCCAGCAGGTGGTGTGTGCAAGTAATAATGGAGGAGAGGCTGATACACTGGTTCTCCCTGGGGCAACCCCTGAGTGTCTGTAGTATGAGTCCCTGGATGGTGGATGAGGGTGCCCTTGATGGTGATACAGCTGTAGCAGGGACCAGACGGAGGCAACGTTGTGCAAGAATAACTTACAGTTCTTTATTCGAACCAACAGCAGCAACGGGCCAAACGATTCGGTACAGAGGCAGATTACTGGGAGTGATCTTGGAGAGTGAACCTCAGGAGTTTGATCAACAGCCTGGTTACAGGTGCAGGCTGGGATGTAGCTGTGTCCAATGTTGGAAGCTGCAGCTTTAATCCTTGGTGTTCTGTGTGAGCTCACTAGAGGTGTGAGGCACACGCTGCCTCTGGTCACTCAGTGTAAAGTTGCTGAGGCCTAGGAGGCCTGTGGTCAGAGCATATGCTCTGAGGTCTCTCTGGTAAGAGAGCTGGATTCAAAGACAAGAAGACTTATTCCTTCCTGACTAAGGGTTTTGTTAATCCCTGGTCAGGTGATCTCACTCTCCAATCATACTCCAGTTACAAAGCTGGAACATCATTGGATAATAAACATTAAACAGTATTCAAAAAAGCTTAACCCTTGCCTGTCCAGGCAGTATCTACTGCTGCACAATTACCGCTATGTGTACTGAATTGTACAAGGGGCTTATTCGCAAACACTACTCTGCCTTGCGCATTGGCAGGGGTGTTGCAGCACCTTGACGGAAACTATCTCAGGTTGGGTGGAAAATCTCCTTAAACTCCTAGCTACATCCAGGACACTACTGACCTTTTA
Source organism: Engystomops pustulosus (assembly GCA_019512145.1). Taxonomy (NCBI): domain Eukaryota; kingdom Metazoa; phylum Chordata; class Amphibia; order Anura; family Leptodactylidae; genus Engystomops; species Engystomops pustulosus. The sequence continues at coordinate 1,834,363 of WNYA01000012.1, read as the reverse complement.
AACAAACTCAAGACTGTAGGTCCACTTCCTGATGGTACAATTCTGGCCACCATGGATGTGGAATCTCTATACATAAAGATGTAATAGCAGCATATGCCGGATACACACGGAGAAGCACAACTTACCAACAGAACTGATCCCAGAACTCATACAATGTGTGGTCACCCACAACTATTTCTCATTTGGAGAGGATCTGTACCTACAGTGTATGGGAACATCAATGGGTTCAAGGTGTGCACCACAGTACGCCAATCTTTTTATGGCTGAACTGGAAGGTGCTTACTTATCCTCATGCACCACAAAACCCATGATCTACCTCTGTTATATTGATAATATTCTAATCATTTGGACTGCAGGTGAGGAGGCCCTAATCCAAACCACGAGGGCTACAACAACTTTCACCCCAACATCAATCTGAAACTAAGCTATTCAGATAAGGAGATACACTTTCTGGATACCACCATACAGATAAAAGACAGACACTTAACCACAACACTATTCCATAAACCAACAGACAGAACAACCTACCTGAGAAATAACAGCTTCCACCCCAAACATACCAGACAGTCTATCATATACAGCCAAGCCATACGCTACAACCGTATCTATCATATACAGCCAGGCCATACACTACAACCGTATCTGTTCAGACAAGACAGACCTGGAAAAACACTTCCTGGAGCTCAGGTCTGAATTTCTCCAGTTAGGCTACAGACCAAAAGTGACTGATAACCAAATAAGTAAAGCTAAATGTGCTAAAAAATACAGAAGTATTGCAGTATATGGTAGGCGCGATCTGACCATCTAGGGTTAATGTACCCTAGATGGTCTAAAAAATAGTGAAAAAAAAAAGTTTAAAAAATAAAAAAAATTAATAAAATATTAAAAATTCAAATCACCCCCCTTTCCCTAGAACGGATAAAAAACATAATAAACAGTAAAAATCACAAACATATTAGGTATCGCCGCGTCCCAAAATGCCCGATCTATCAAAATATAAAAACGGTTACGGGCGGCGGTGACCTCCGAGGCGGGAAATGGCGCCCAAATGTCCGAAATGCGACTTTTACACCTTTTTACATAACATAAAAAATGAAATAAAAAATGATCAAAATGTCGCACAGACCTCAAAATGATAGCAATGAAAACGTCGCCTCATTTCGCAAAAAATGACACCTCACACATCTCTGTGCGCCAAAGTATGAAAAAGTTATTAGCTATTTTTTGTACACTTTCGTTTAATTTTTGAAAATGTATTAAAACACAATAAAACCTATATAAATTTGGTATCACCGCGATCGCACCGAACCAAAGAATAAAGCTGAGGTGTTATTTTGAGTGCACAGTCAAAGTCGAAAAACCTGAGCCCACAAGAACGTGCATTTTTTTTTTCAATTTTTCCACATTTGGAATTTATTTTCAGCTTCGCAGTACACGGCATGTTAAAATAAATAACATTACGGGAAAGTAAAATTTGTTACGCACAACATAAGCCCTCACACCGGTCTGTACACGTAAAAATGAAAAAGTTCTGGATTTTTGAAGTTGGAGAGCGAGAAATGAGCGGTAAAACCCTGCGTCCTTAAGGGGTTAATAAAACATCTTCATGGGATCTGTCATTAGTTCTGAAGACTTTAGTAAAAGAGCCGTTCGAACCAGTTGACTCATCTAATATAAGAAATTTAACATTAAAAACGGTATTCCATCACCGGAGCCAGAAGGCTAGGTGAACTACAGGCTATATTGATTAGAGAACCTTACATGAGAATTCTCGAGAATAGTATTGTGCTTATGTTGGACCCACATTTTGTTCCTAGGGTGGTCTCAGATTTCCACAGGATTCAGGAGATTATACTGCCTTCTTTCTGTGAGAATCCTTCCTCCGTGAGAGAACAGGAATAGAAATCATTGGATGTAAGACGTTCTGTTATAAAATATTTAAAAGCTACTGGACCCTGGCGTATTGACCCTAATCTCTTTATCCAATTTCAGGGGAAAAACAAGGGGAGGACGGCGTCCAAGGCGACCATTGCTAGATGGCTGAAGAGGGCAATCTCGTTATGTTATGACATTCAGAAGACACCAATACCTTCAGGAATACGAGCACATTCGACTAGAGCTATGTCCACATCCTGGGCAGAGACAAGAGGAGCCTCGTTGGAACAAATTTGCAGGGCTGCAAATTGGTCCTCCTCCACGTTTTCAAAGCATTACAGACTGGACGTACCTTCTTCAAAAGACTTATCCTTTGGACGCAAAGTTCTGCAGGCAGTAATCCCTCCCTAAAAATCTTACTTATTTTGTAAGTCTCCAGGTGGGCCGTCATGGGGGACAAAGTGGAAATTATGAATTAGATTACTCACCGGTAATTCTTTTTCCATTAGTCCACCATGACGGCCTATATATTCCCACCCTAATGGAAATTTAATTTTTGTTTGGTCTCTATTCGGATAGAGGTTTGTATGTGATTAAAACATACTAATAGATTTTGTTCTTCCTCAGTGTGGTTATTTTGTAATCTCTGGCGGGAGGATGTAGGGAGGGAACCTTTAACCTCTCTTCTTCCTGTTCCTGCAGAGGTCAAGGGGCATCCTCCAGGTGGTCCGTCATGGTGAACTAATGCAAATAGAATTATCGGTGAGTAATCTAATTCATATTTTTTTGACGGTTATTAACTACTGTATGTCCCACAGAAAACGAGCCTCTTGGGAGATGGCAAATCAAAAACTATACATTTTTCCACATGTTGCGTTTTACTAAATTTGCAGAAGAGAAAATATATAAACATGGTATGATAGTGTTAAGGATATTGCACTGGTCTTGGACGCCGTGTTACATACTACTCTTCAGTAAGGACAGAGTGTCTTTTCTGTGTTACTCAATCCATTCCAGCGCTGGAAACAAAGCCTCATAATTCAAAAATCACCTTGCAACACGGACGGGGATGGTTTATAAGCCTTGTGTATCCAAAGACCCTTATGGTCTCTTTTACAATTCTGGCGCCCTATGAACGTGGGGCTCTGATGTGGACAGCTGAACACTTAGGCAAGCTTCATATTAGTCTGTGCCACTCTTGTAAACGGAATTGACAATGGTGCACCAAAGGTAAGCAAATTTTATTGTCTAACTTGATATGTCACTTCTGTTTCACGGACAGGTTGGACAAAGTAAGATTGCATCTGTGTTTAATAAATTCTTACTGTTTACTATAACCTGGGCTCATTCTGTTGGCAAAGAACCCTTGCAAGGTGACATGACTGACTTTTGAGACCTAACCGTGACCATATATGTTGTAGAAAAAGGTCTGCAGTGCCCCTTATGGATTGTTGAGGTAGTTCCGATAGTTTTTGTGATTGTGACTTTGTTGAGATTTGTTTCTGTAAGTGGTGAAAGAATCTGGAAGTCGGCAGAGACAAACTCTGGCCAGGTTTACATACCTTTCCCCTGGGATTGGGATCGGCCCCGTGATGCGGTAAAGGACAGTAGAGTCTCAGGGATACTGAGAGAGATTTTACAGTTCAGCGTTAACGCCTTGATTTCTGAAACATTGTGTGAAGGTCTCTAATTTGTACTTACTGATAGTTAGCGGGGTAGTCTGGTTCTGCATTTACGGAGAATATCTATAGCCCTTGAACAAAACAAGTATTCCACAGATCACAATATGGGTAGTGAACAAAGTAAGACAGCTGGACACTGCAGACCTAAAAAGGCAACTGACATAGTGTCACACAGGAAAGGTAATGAGTGGGTGAAAGGAAGTCATGAGGTATTGAAGGTTTTGGGTATGTTAGATGATCCCCTGAGTGTGCAAAGGTGATAGACAGCACTTGATGAAAATAGGGGCTGGCTCAAGGACAAGAAGTGGCATACCCAGGCAGAAAATTGGTGTTGATGTTGTTGAAGTTGAAAAAGAAAGTTAAAGGAAAGGGAAGTGGATGGGGTTGATTACTGGAGACTTAGACCAGTGACTACTGACGGACCAGGACAGAGTTGACAGGAGTCCAGAAAGAGTGCCACCTGAAGAGAGAGACGGGCGATAAAGGACATTTCAAAGTTTTTGATGTGGAGAGAATTTGAGAAAAAGAGATTTTATGAAGTTTCCTCCCTGTAAAAGGAAAAAAAAAAATGGCGTCTAAGATCTGGACCAGCACCCTCTTAGACTCCACCCCCTTATCCCATATCAGCAGAGGGATGGATTCAGGGAGTCGGGAGAGACTTGTGGGGTTATTGTGGTGCCCCCCAGCTTCTCCTCAGACTATGTCACTGGTCACACCCCTGTACCTGGGGGTAAGAGAAGATGACAAGCCCTTCCAATTTTCAGTGGCGGCCATCTTAGAACAGTATATATTCTCAAGTCCCTGAAAATTAATTGCCTATGACTACTCTGTTGGCAGCCATAATGGCTGGTTGAGGAGAATAGTTGTAGAAAAAAAATGTTTTTTGTTGTAGTTCAGCAGCTGAGCAACCTTGGAGAGTCTTGACACATGTCTGGAATAATGGCCGGCTTTCAGATCTCTGTTTAGATAATTCTTGGAGTGGGAGGTTGTTTTGGTTGATTATGGTCCAGTTAAAACTTATTTGATCTTGATCATTAGAGAAAAATTACTAAAAAAAAGTGTTACTTTGTCTTTGGTACCTGCTTTCTGGAGTTTAAAGGCTAAAATGAGGGGCTCCAAATCTGTGCTGCTTGGAGTGGAATGCTGTGTTTGTTATCTCGGAGCAGACAGGCTGGCAACCTTGGAAAGAGGTGGGGGGGGGGGGCGACTTTGCATCCTATGTTTTATCTGACAGCCTAAAATTCTCCATATTGAGCTGTGGTGATGCAAGAATACAGTATGCCCTGTTTATGCCTATGTACTCCACAAACAGAGTTAGAGACTAAGCAAGGACAAGAACCCAACTCTATGACAGAACCTTGGTTCCCTTTTGACTAAACACTAACATTTCATTTAAGTGCACCTGATTTCTGTTTGAGATACGGCAGTCTGGTCAGAACTTTATAGATAGCACAGAACGCTGAGCTGGAGATAGTGAAGGGAGAATCCCATATGTCTAGATGAGATAAAGCGGAGACGTAAAGGGTCATGGAAGAATTCAAGGGGAACTGTTTACAGCTTTTGTACACATGGGCTATGACCTGACACTGTAGTGTACATGTAGTGCACTTTGCCAGCTGTTTTGTAACAGGTTATTACCAAAGGTGTAAACGGACTAGAGACATCTCTACCAGACTGGCGTACAGAAGGACCGACAAGACTGTTACAGAAAGCTAGGGGGAAACAGAGACCAGGGTCGACCGACAGTTTCACAGACCTCTGCTAAAGTAAGGCTGATAACAGTTCTGGAAGTCCCAGACCCAAGTGGGCGTGCTTCAACTTGTAGGGAGGAGACATGACTAAAGTGGGTGGCCACATCCTAGGAAACGGAGACGCTACCCAACAGGGCGTGACTAGGAGGGGGGGGCGATAACGGACGAGGACGTCAGCAATTACACCCTCCCCAAGACAGAGTTAGCTCCTTCCATTGTAGAACTGATGTGGGACTCCTCCTCTGATAGACCAGTGAAGATAAACTCGTTCCCACTAAAGAAAAGTACCCAGAAAGAACAGCCACATACATGTAGGATGGTCCATGACCTCCAAGCTGCCAATGAGTGTACTGAAGCCCAGTGGTCCCTAACCCACAAAACTCACTGGCAGCTGTCCCCAAGAGTGACATATTATTCACTGTTACCGATTAGGCAAATGTTTTCCTCTCTGTGCCAGTTCAGTATTCCAGTATACCTGGTGCAGATTCCCACAAAGGGGGGGGGGAGACCCCCCCAGCCAGTACGCCAAGGCCCTACAGGAAGTAGACTGGCAGACTAGCCCCTTACTGGATGTTCTCTTGTTTTTGTGCCTCTATTTTTCAGGTTTGCCAGGATGCACCTATTGACCTTATGTGTTTTCTGTTCCAGAAGGGTCGCAAAGTTTCCAGAGACAAACTCCAGTATTGCCGGGAGAAGGTGGTCTTCCTAAGCCACTGATTCTCAGCCACAGGCAGACACCTGACAGAGGAAAGAAATCTGGCAGTGAATATGCCCCTGTCTCGAGGCCCTAAGACTCTTCACATGCTTCTAGGACTGGCCAGCTCCTGCAGCCTGGGATAAGGTCTGCTGCCCCCAGCCCAATGCTGCCCCCTTTATGACTGCATTGCCTCTTCCCCATTTGCCCTTAGTCAGGAGGAAATTGATGTATTCCACAGCCTTAAGCTGGCAAAACCTGTCCGCCACGGTCCTAGGTACACCCCACTGGACCAAACCTTTTGTTTGTTTTGCATTGAGTATCTAGGCCACGCCATAGGTGTCCTAGCCCAGTGGCCCACTATTAAGCCTGGTTAGAATCAGTAGTGAGGGGAACCCCTGATGTGTCAATAGCTACAGGCAGCAATCTGCTCAGCAAGGCCAGTGAGTTAATCCTAGATCACTCAGTTACTGTGCAAACCCCACATGACTTGTACAGTGCCCTCACCCAAGTGCAGCCCAAGTATCTGAGCAATGGGCAGACAGTGACAAGGTGCACAGCTCTGAATCCTTCATTCTGCCGCCAGTCTTTCAGGATTCAGAAAAGGCTTGGGGGAGAGAAGGGTGATTAACCCAGATGTTGAGTTTTTCTCGTAGATGGCTCCAGGTCTGCAGGAGAAGACAGACGGTTCTACACTGGATATGCAGTGGTCAGTGGCGCACATGAGGCAGTAAAAGCAGAACCACTCCCTCCACGCAGGTCAGCGCAGGAGGTGAAGTGACGGCATCCAGTGAAGTGAAGTGTTACAGGTGGTGGAAGGTAAAAGGGCGAACATCTATACTCAAGGTATAGTTCTGGGGTCTAAACACGACTATGGCACGCTGATAAAAGAGCTTATGGACGCTCTCTTACTTTCACAAGAGGTGGGAATAATAAAAGTAAAAGCACATGTGGCTGACAGGGTGGCGAAAGCAGCTGCACAGATGGAACCCAGAGATTGTCCTCTAGTCTCAACGGTGAGTTCTGAGTTCAAAGTGTTTGATCCACAGGTGTTCCAGTCCCTGGTGGCCCGAGTGTCATCAGAAGAGAAGGAAGTGTGGAGGAAAGCTAGAGCCCAGATGCTGATGGGACCTGGATGCTGGGAGAGAGGGTGTGCCTGCCAGGAGCTCTGCACCCGACAGTAAGTCAAGTAGCCCACAGACACACACATCCAAAATGACCATGCTAAGTGCTTATAAACCACCACTGGTTTGCCCCAGGCATTACTCCCCCTGACATTAGACTAGTGAAAGCCTGGATAGTCTATGCCCCCCACAACCCGGGTAAGGTGGCAAAGACCCCACAGAAGGTGACACCCAAGCCACTGTATCCCTTCCGGAGACTGCAGATAGATTTTATCCAGCTACCAAAAAGTGGTGCGTAGGAGTACGTGCTTGTGTGTATTGATCTCTTTCCAGGGTGGCCAGAAGCTTCTCCCATGACCAAGGCTACTGCTAGAGCTGCAGCCAAGAAGTCGGTGAGATTTTTCTGCAGGTTTGGACTTCCAGAGACCATAGAGTCCGGTCGTGGAACCCACTTCACTGGACAGGTGAATACCCTCCTTGGTGTAGAACAGGCCCTACACACCCCTTACCCATCCCCAAGCTAGTGGTGGGGTTAATAGACAAAAAAGAATTCTTAAGTTGGAGATCCAGGAGGCCATGGTAGTAACAGGGAAACCATGGCCCGAGTGCCTTCCTGCTGCCCTGTATTCCGTTAGGACCACCCTTAACAGAAAGACGGGATTGTCCCCCTTTAAGATGCTTTTTGGCTGTACACCCATACTAGGCCTCTGATTCCCACAGACCCTATAGCCGATGGCAGGAAACCAGGTGGAATATGCCATACAGTTGACCTTGGAAAAAGTCCGAGCCACCTCGGACGAACAGGCTGCTCAAGGCGCAGCATCCACCCGGTGGAGAGCTTCGGTTGGTGAGGCGTGATCCGCAGTGCTTTGTTTTCTCACCAATAAAGTAAAATCGGGATAGAAGGACACCCTGTTGTTTGCATACAGATTTTCCTCCTGGAGATCCTTTATCTGTTCCGGCATTGGCCTTTGGATGTCTTAGATCTCAGAGACTCTACCCTCGTTTTCAGTAATTCTCTCCTTGTGTACACCATGTCTCTATGTAACAAGTCCTCCTGCATCTCATCTACTTTGGTGACCATTTTGGATTGACACAAGTTAATAGCTGCCAACACTTCTGCAAATTTTCAGTCTAGCATTGTGGCAGGGTCTGAGAGGCCGGGTATAGCTTCTGATGATTCCAGCTGTGGTGCGCTCTGCGCGCCCTCAAACAGGGGAGAGGAACCTGGAGACCCTCGCGGAGAGCATAGTTATGTACGGGAAAACTTCCCCAGTTTTTAGGCACTCCAGTGAATGAAATGGAGGGTCTTCTGAGAAAAACTCATCGTCTGAAGTAGGCACCAGACATCATTTTGGAGAGTTCAGCTGTCTTTTTCCTGTTACCCATGATGATAATTAGCCAGCACTAGTGGGCACTTAGACTGGGCAGGTGTTAGCCAGTGGGTATTTGCAGTGTAATAACCACTTGGGATAGTCCAGAGTGAAATATAATATAAGCTGCACTATACAGTCTCTGAAGGGGTTAATAAATGACAGGACACCACAGGAAAGCCACTAGGTCCACAGACAGGGTGAGCAGAGTGTGGAGCGCTGAGAAACTGGGCAAAGAGAGGTATATATACAGTGTGGGATCCTGCCTCCTTCCCTGAAGACAATCCAAGCTGGAAAGGGTTAATTCCACCTAGCAGCAGCAGTTACAGTAAGAGAGGGCATGTCGCTGCTCCAAGACGGCGCAGGATGGCGGGAGCAAGGCTGCAGCCGCACCTTCTGATCCGGTGTCCTAGTGTCAGGGAGGGTCCCTGGAGTAGCAGCATGGCCGTTGGTGCAGGGCAGAGGAGTAGCGGTGAGCCCGAGCTCCTCGCGCAGCACACCTTGTATGGCAGAACAAGCCTGGGGGCTGCCACGTTCATCCTCAGCCTGTCTGTGGACGATGCCCGGAGTCTGAGCAACACGGATGGGGTGAGTTGGCCAGGAGATGGCTGCCAGGGAAGCTGGATTGGGTTAGGGTCCCCGGGAGCTCACCAGCACGTGTCCGCTCATTCCGGCATACAGCCACGCTCCCCGACATCATTATATTTTACCTGGAAAAAACAATCAGGGTGCGGTCATCCGGTGTGTCTTCCGGCCGTTTCTGTCACAGACCTGAGAAAACGCGTAACACGCGAAACGGTCCGTCGTCTGTGGCGTGCCCGGCTCCTCTCTTGTATATCCCGCTGGCTGCCTTTATGACTGTATATTTTTGGCAAGTGACCTGTTTTTTCTTGTCTTCTTTCTGGGACATTATATTCCTTGCTGCATTTCCATCAGAGTGCACCACCTAACAGCTATTTTTCATCAGCTCCACAACACAATGACAGTGTAACAAAGGTGTAGATGACACAGTTGCCTGGAAACTTTTGTTTTCTCAAGATACTGTTTATTTATATCAGTTCTAGGGAAAGGGGGGTAATTTGAGTTTTTAGGATTTTTTATTCAAAAAATTATTTTTTTTTTTACTATTTTTCAAACTCCCTAGGGTACTTTAACCCTAGTTTGTCAGTACGATCCTCATACATTACAATGTGCGTATGTTCTTTTGAACTCTGTTACTTATCAAAGTGATTCTGAGATTGTTTTTACCTCACATGTTTTACTTCATTTTAGTAGTAAATTTTGGATGATAAGTTTTGCGTTTATTTAACAAAAAAATAAAAACAACATAAATTTTTTGAGAAATTTGCCATTTTCGAATTTCAAAATCACCGTTTCAGGCAGATAGATTCACCATCTAAATAAATTGCTGAATAACATTTTTCATACGTCTACTTTACATTTTCATAATTTTTGAAATGTCTGCATAATTTATTTTGATGTTACGCGGCTTACAAATCGAATAGCGATTTTCCGTATTTTCAGAATTTACTATGTTGGCAATAAATACTGTTTTGAATAAAATGTTACATTTTTAACATCAAAACCACCTATATAATGAACCCATTTTCAAATCTGCACCACTGCAACTATCAGTAACAGCTTTTAGGAAGATTGTTAACCCCTTGAGATCTTCATAGTAATAGAATCAAAATGGAGGTGAAATTTGTTGTTAATTTTATACATTCATTTAGCCCTAAAATTTACACATTTTCAAAAGATAAAAACAGAAAAAACCATCTTACAATTTGTACAGAGACCCCCCACATGTGGCCGTGACTTGTTTTATGGGCGCACAGCGAGGCACAGAAGGGAAGGAGCGCCCTGCAGCTGCCAGGATTTTAGTTTCCTCATTGGCCCTTTTTGGAGGCTTTAAAATGTTCGCTTTGTCATTATTGGGGCCATGTGACGGTATTTTTTTTTGCGGGAGGAGATGCTTTTTCCAGTGTTACCATTTTGGGGTTGGTATCTCCTATTGTTGAAAATTTAGGAACTTTATTTTGAGGGCAGGAGTAGAAAAGCATCAATTCTGTACTGAATTTTTTACTTTTTTTTCTGTATTCACCGTATAGCCTAATAATCATGTTATCTTTATTCTGTGGGTCGATACGATTACAGGGATACCAGACTTTAATATTTTTTCTTACGTTTTACTAAATTTGTCAAATAAAACCCTAATGTGGGAAAAATCTATAATTTTTGCATTGCCGTCTTCCAAGTGGAATAATATTTTTTATTTTTTGGCTATGGAGCTGGTTGATGGCTTGTTTTTTGCGGGGCATTTTGTACTTTGCAACAGTATTATTCTGGAGTACATATGTTTTTTTGATCACTTTTTATTGCATATTTTGTGGGATTGAATAGGTAAAAATCATAATTTTTGGGTGTTTTTAACAGTTTTTTTAGCTGCATTCATCGCGCGGGTTCAATAATTAATTACTTTTATTCTACGGCTTGTTACGGATGCAGTGATACTGTATATGTAGGGTTTGTGTTATGATTTAGAATTTATGGGCATTTTTATTGATTTATTACTTTATTTTTTATTGAATAACATTTTTTTTACTGTTTCCACCATAGGACATGAACAAGCAATCATTTAATTGCTTGTTCATAATAATACTCTGCAATACTGATGTATTGCAGGGTATTAGCAGTGTCAGGCTTAGAGGTTGTGGATCCTCTGAACCACTGCGGACAATGACACAAGCCACTACCTGGGACCGGAGTCTACGTGGCACCCGGTTTTCACCAGAGCCCGCCGCAAAGCGGTGTGAGGTGTGGCAACACCAGGTCATTCCACAGGCGTGACTTGTCCGCAGTGGCAGCCAAGGTCAAGGTACAGAAACGGCAGGCAATCTCATAGTCGGGGACAGGCAGGAGGTCAGGACAGGCAGCACAGGATCGGAGTCAGAGTCGTAGGAACAGATCAGGGCAGGGGGTAAAGGAGTGAAGTCAGAAACGGAACCAGGGTCACAGAGACAGCGCAAGGCATCAAACAGCTTTCTCCAAAGCTCAAGACACAAAAATCCGGCAGGGTGTAATGGGAGAGGCAGGTTTAAATAGCCAGCGCTAATTAATGGTGTGCTGGCCCTTTGAATTTTCTGAGGCTGGCATGTGCACATGGAGCGAGGCTGGGGACAGGTATGTGGCGCTGGCGCTGTGCCTGCGGGGGGCAAGGGGCACTGGACCACCCTTGACAGTACCCCCCCCCCCTGCGGGCTCCCCTCTTCTTGGGCTGGAGAAATCTCTGCAGGAAATAACGGTCTAGGATATTGTCCTCCGGCTCCCATGACCTCTCTTCCGGCCCGAACCCCTTCCAGTCGACCAAGAAGATCCGCTTCTCCCTTACCGTCTTCATGTCAAGGATGTCCTTTACCTCATAGGTGTCAGAAGCGGTTTAGGATGACAGACTTGAGCAGGGAGACATGGAAGGAGTTGGGGATGCGCATGGTGGGAGGAAGGTGCAACTTGTAGAATACCAGATTGATACGAGTCAGGACCTCGAAAGGACCCAAGAATCGAGGACCAAGCTTGAACATGGGTATCTTCACCCGGATGTACCTGGAGCATAACCAGTCTCCTGGGGACAAGGACATTTGCATCTCTTGTTGGCCTGGATTTTGGTGCGGGCAGATGCCCGAAGTAAGGATTGACGAGTCCGTTCCTAGACGGAACTGAGGACCAGTTCTTCCACAGCAGGAACATCCGAGGGAACTGAGAGAGGAAATGGTGGGCGTGGAATTCTTCCATAGACAACGAAGAATGGGGCTGCACCAGCAGATTCCAAGTCCAGAGAGTTGGAGGAGAACTATGCCCATGGCAATAAAATGGAACAGTCGTCCTGACCGGCAGGTAGCAGCCCAGAGACTGGTTAACCCTCTCCACTTGTCCATTGGACTGAGGGTGGTAAGCTGAAGAGAAATCCAACTTTACCTGCAGTTGGCTGAAGAAAGAACCCCAGAAGTGGGAAACAAACTCAACTCCACAATCAGAGACTATGTGCAGCGGAAGACCATATAGCTGGAAGATATGCTGGAAGAAGAGGCTGGCAAGACGTGGAGCAGACGGTAGACCTGGAAGAGGGACAAAAGGAGACATCTTCGAAAACCGGACTGTCACCACCCAGATGACGGTATTGCCCGGAAGCAAGAGACCAGCCGGCTTTAGACGAGAAGGCTTATTACGGGCACAGGAGGTGCAGGAGCCCACAAAGTCCCGAACATCTTTGACCAAGTCAGGCCACCAGTAGTGGTGGGAAATGAGGGCCATGGAGTGCTGCACCCCTGGGTACCCAGCCAGGCGTAAAGAATGTCCCCGTAACAAAATCCTCTTCCGCAGAGCACTTCTGCATCTGAAGATCCACTGGAGTGGCAGCAACCAACTGTTCCGGAGAGATGATATGCTGAGGAACTGGCTCTTCGCCAACGACATCTGAGGCACGGGAAAGGGCATCCGCCTTGATATTCTTCTCTGCAGGTCGGAAGTGGATCATCAGGTTAAAGCAGGAGAAGAATAGTGACCAACGGGCTTGCCTGAGGTAAAGATGTTGAGCTGTCTGGAGGTATGAGAGGTTCTTATGATCTGTGTAAACACAGAGTGGATGGCGAGCTCCCTCCAAAAGATATCGCCATACTTCCAGGGCAGGTTTGATAGCTAAAAGTTCTCTATCTCCAATACAGTTCTTCTCTGCAGGAGAAAAAATTTTGGAAAAGAAGCCGCACGTGAGCGGCGGCATAGCAGCGGAGCACAGCCCCTCCACCTCCAGGATAAAAAGCTTCTCCGTATCGGGTCTAGAGGGAACTGGAGCCATGGCAAAGGCGGACCTTAAGTTTGCAAAGGCTTTTTCAGCCACTGAGGGACAAAGGCGTGGAATTCATGGTGAGCGCCACAATAGGAGCGACCAGAGTCGAAAAATGTTGGACAAACTGCCGGTAGTAGCTCGCGAAGCCCAGGAGCCTCTGAATGGCTCGAAGACCTTCTGGACGCGGCCACTGCAGAACTGCAGATAGTTTAGCAGGATCCATCTGGAGATCTTTGTCGGAGATGATGTAGCCAAGAAAAGGTAGACTCCGTGGGTGAAACAGACATTTCTCGAACTTGGCGTAGAGATGATTAGCCCGTAGGCGGCCATGTACTTGCCGTACGTGAGACTGGTGTGTCTCGAGGTCTGGAGAGAACACCAAGATGTCATCTAGGTAGACCATGACACACGTATACAACAGATCTCTGAAGATGACATTGACGAACTCCTGGAAGACAGCTGCAGCATTACACAGTCCAAATGGCATCACAAGGTACTCGAAATGTCCATCTTGGGTGTTAAATGCAGTCTTCCATTCGTCTCCCTTGTGGATCCGGCTGAGATTGTAGGCCCCATGAAGGTCCAGCTTAGAGAAAATCTTGGAACCACGTAGGCGGTCTAACAGCTCAGTGATCAACGGCAGAGGGTAGCGTTTTTTAACCGTGATCTTGTTCTGGCACTAATAACTTTTTCATACTTCAGTGCACGGAGCTGTGGGTGGTGTCATTTTTTGCAACTTTTATTGACGTTTTTAATGCTATTATTTTGAGGACTGTAGGCCCTTTTGATCACTTATTATAGAATTTTTGATATTTTGCAAAATGGCAAAAAAGTGGCATTTTCAACTTCAGGCGTCAACTTCCGCTAATATATTTTGATAGATCAGATATTTTGGCACGTGATGATACCAAACTTGTTTATGATTCTTTCTGTTTAACCCTTCCCGCCGCAACCTTTTTTCGTTTTTTGCGTTTTCACATTTCACTCCCCACATTCAAAAAAACATTTCCCACATTCAGTGCATGAAAATGGCTTCTCTCCTGTGTGACGTTTCTGATGTGTAACAAGATGTGATTTCTGAATAAAACCTTTTCCACATTCAGTGCATGAATATGGCCTTTCCCCTGTGTGATATTTTTGATGTTTTGCTAAATCTGATTTCATAATAAATTCTTTCCCACATTCAGTGCATGAAAATGGCTTCTCCCTTATGTGAAATTTCTGATGGTGAGCAAGATTTGATTTCAGGGTAAAACATTTCCCACATTCAGTGCATGATAGATGGATCCAGTCAGAGAAATCCCCCAGAGAGATGTCCCAGTCCGGAACATTTCCCAGATATTAGAGAGGAACCAGAGAGATGTCCCAGTCCTGGAGATTCCCGGGATATTACACAGGAACCGGAGAGATGTCCCAGTCATCAAGAATTTCATATTATTAAAGTGGAACCGGAGGAGAATGTCCCACTGGATTATCAGGTAGGTGGAGCTGAGGTTCCTGTAAATCCTTTATTGATTATCTTTTTATTTAATCTTTATATTAACCTTCTCCAGCAGCAGTGGATCTATGATCCCCCCCCTACCCCACTGCAGTGTAATATATGGTAAGCCACAGGCGTCGCTGTGGAGAGGGGCAGGGGTGAGCAGCGCTCCCGGGCTATGACCTGTGCCCGCCGTGCTACGAAATATGATGGCACTGTATACATAAAGATTATTATATAATATGTCCATCACTTGGATATAAGAGAATCTCTGGAGACATTTCCTTGTTTTCTCAGGTCCTTCATGTTGGATCTTTCCAGGAAAGTTGTGGTGGAAGGAGGAGCGGAGAGGAAATCCCCTCATCAGTGACAGAGGAGGGTAAGAGCCTTTCATGTATCTTGTGGGTTATTCTTCCATCATATATTGGAGATTAGAAAACTAGAGAACAATTCTCCGCTCTTCTTCCAGTCTCTTCCTCAGTTCTGTGATTGTTGTGGGTTTCCATAACTTTGTCACCACGGATTTTACTAGAGGTTTTCTATTGGGTTTAGATGAGGACTCTGGGCTGGGGCCATTTCATTGTTTTCTGTTTCAAGGAACTGCTCTATGTGTTTTCCTGTGTGACAGGGTCAATGTCCTCCACAAAATTTGCTGGTTGATTGAGTGAAGAAAGCAAGGAAGGAACCATGTGTTGTTGAAGAAGGTTCTGATACTTGCATTCACTCGTTCACGTTTAGCTGCATGAGAGGTCAAATTCCTGGTAAAGAAAACATTCCCCAAATCATGACACTTCCTCCACCACCTCCACTGACTTCTTCACACACTTTGGGTTCAGTGTATTCCCAGTTTATAGGCAAACTGTACACTCATTCTCATCTGTCCACACGTCATCCTCTTTAGCAAAGGTGAGTCTAGCCTTGATTCTTTCTGCTAATGAAAGGTTTGGTCACTGTAGAGTGGGCTTTCAGTCCAAATGCTTTGTGACTTCATGACAAGACAGACCAGATATTTGGTGTTGCACTGCTGAGCAATTCCAGCTGCAATGTTGTAACGATTACCCATGAAGATTCTCCACATTATCCTGTCCTCTCTTGCATTTCTCTTTTGAGGGTGAGCAGCCTTCTTGGGGGACATCAATGAGTTTGTAATGTTGTAAAGATGCAATATTCTAGAAATCACACATTTGGAACAACCTGTATGCAAAAAAAGAGAAAGGGGATGCACAAAAGCGGCCCATACAAAATATACTTTATTGAAGAAATTTATCAGAGACAAAATAGAGACACCACAGGATAAAAGCAATTAATAATGTGTCACAATACGGCACAATAACTCCCTCTGGGAGAGGGAACCAAATCCCAGACCCAGAAGCAACCCACACCACTTCCTATAAGACCCTCTGGTAACCCCCTATTACTACACACAATATGTAGGTAGTCCTGTCCTGAAAAGAATAATAATGTTATGTACAATAACATACACTGGAAAATCAAGTAGAAATTCAAAGTGATCCAATGACAAAAAAAAAATCAAGGTAAATGAGGTAGGTCAGGCGGGGGGAGAGAAGAGGAGTGTGGGTGGGAGACCCCACGCGTTACGTCACGCCACCGTGACTTCCTCAGGGGTAGTGAAGGTGCTAAGGTTCTGTCCCGCTTATATGAGCAAACAATCAAGAGGTTACCTTATTGTCAGGTGTGTGGAACACAGTGTCCGTATAATCACATAGAGGTGATGAACCCTGACCCGGAAACAAAGTGCCACGCATGCGCTGTAGTTTATATGGTACAAATGAAACAAACACAAACGTGAAATCACGCATGCGCCAAGTGGTAGCGAACCACTGGGGGCAGTATAGTACATAGACACGCCGAAACAACATATATGCGCATGCGCCAGACGGAAAACAGCCACTACTAAAACAATACCTATGTATAGAGTAGATCGCGTAGGCGGGCCATAAAGTGCGGTAACCAAAATGTGCTATCGCTAATGATAAAAATCCACCTACGCATAATTAAAATGCCTTACATAACAGAAATAACATCAGTTACAAGTGCTCTGTGCGCATGATAATTAGAAGGTAAGCATAATTCATCTAACGCTCTAAAAAAAAAATAAAAAAGGTGAAAAAACAATATAAATACATGATTTAAGGTAATCTGTGCACATGCAGAACAAGTTAAGCGATTGGATATAAGTAAAAGCATTATATTATATAGACAAACCATGGCAACCATATAAGCGGGACAGAATGGACTAGGACCCAGCAAGAATAGTAGCCAGACAAAAATAGATATATATATACAATTGTGAGAAAGTCCGGAATAAAGCACCCCATGGAGTTTATTGCACTTGAGTATGTGTATTCCCGAAAACGTCCTGGAGAGCCAGAACATGAGCAGTCAGCCAAGAGATGCAGGACGCATCAGAGGAATGCACGATCCAGGTGGGTGTAAAGATAGTATATACCTCGATCGATCAACGGCACAGGTCTGGACATCCATCACTTGGAACACAGCAGGCAAGTAGATACATCAGAGCGGGTAAGCAAAATGGAGTACAAAAGTTAGTTAAGGGCTACACATGTGAATAAGAGGATGAAGTCAAAATATGCAATTACATGCAAAGAAGGAGAGGTGGAGGGGAGAAGAAAGAGAAGGAAAAAGTAGAATAGCAAAATAGAAAGAAAACATTCCCCAAATCATGACACTTCCTCCACCACCTCCACTGACTTCTTTACACACTTTGGGTTCAGTGTATTCCCAGGGTGAGCAGCCTTCTTGGGAGACTTCAATGAGTTTGTGATGTTGTAAATATGCAATATTCTAGAAATCACACATTTGGAACAACCAACTTCTCTTGCTATAGCTGATAGTGTCATCCCTTAGTCCTTCATCTGGACAAGCAATTTGTGAATAAAACTTAAAGGGGTTTTCTGGGAATATGAACGTCTGACACAAAAACCCATGATGATATAAATAAATGAATACAACAATAATCAATGTCATTAGTCACAAAACGGAGCTTAAATAGTTTTACAAAATTTATGGCCTCTCTAAAGTAGGTGGAGTTATCACTAAGATGGCCGCCACTGGAAATTACAAGTCCCATGATCCTTTTAGTTCTCAGTAACTCCTCCTACCACTTATGCTCTGCTCCCAGTGATGATCTAACAGACTTTCTTGCTCTGTTACCATAGTAATGATGTGTAACTGCCATCCCCACACACCGGCCATACTGGATGCACTGCAACCAACCAACTACAGCCAAACATAGTGGTGATCACATGACCTGCCCAGGCAGCTGCAGGACATGTGATGTGGACATGTGACTAGCAGCCATCTTCTGTCCTGTGTATGCTCTGCAACGGACCGCGCGGAGGAAATTAACGGACTGATAAAAGGGCCAGTAACATTTTAATTCTTCATTACAGTCTATGTCACCAGCATTTTCTGCTAAGGGGAGCAAAATTTTAAACAACTAATTACACATTAGCTTATATTTTGAGTACCCACTTGTATATGAATTATGCTGATTCCTGGAATACCCCTTTAACTTATACTTAAGAGTGGTTAAAAAGTTGCGGAGTGGCACCACTGAAAGTATACATATAGACACAGCATTGACCGTCTCATTGAAGCATCCGGTACCTGTGACACCCAAAAACCAGAGAATAAAACAAGATCATAGGTGGGCAATATAAACAGTCTTACCCCCTCAGTCTTCTGTGAATTTCCTGGCTGAAGTCTTGAACGGGCACATGTATATAAGGTATACCCTAGAAGGGCTCTCTCCTATACCCCAATTTGATGCCTTCTGCCTTAACAAGAACAGTGTCACAGTATAGACTTTCCCTTGCGACTAAGTCCTAGTATTCCCTAATGCAGATCGGCCCTTACGCTCTTCATCCCTTCGGACTCTTCAGAGGACTATAAGGGAATATGAATAAAAGAGAGAACTCTTCTAATCAAAGTTGTTCCCCTAAATACATATAAGGGCGTCGCTTACCAAAATGTAATATTGTCCCCCAATAAATGTGTCCATCCAGGAGGTTAACAAGGTTTGTCTAAAAGCCATTAGATGCGAGGTGACAAGGTGGAGCGAGGCACCATGGAGAAACAACGCCGGAACCTTCTCCACGCCCCCCGCTGAGTAAAAAATGCCCACGACATGTCCCAGACCCAATCGTCCATGCCAGGCGTGATGGGCATCGATATACTTGATGGGGGTTTCTATGAACCCTTAACAGTGGATTTCAAATAGGTCTAAGTTATTTACCCTCTGACTCGTTTTGCTTGTATACGCCCAACATGTCTCCAGACAACTCCGGCCAAACCTCTGGGTTATAGGCGTGGCATTGGTGCGTCCTAGGTAGAGCTTGTGCCATTGGTTCACATGGTTGCAATAGCAGTCAAGGCGCTCCCGTTCACCGCAGATCTGGCATAAATCCAGCATGGAATCTCCGACCACAAGGGGAACTGTAATGAGAATGGACACATAACGGGGAGAACAATACAGGGTAAACAATAAATCACACCAATCGGTATAAAGAGATACTGATATATAAGCACCGTATGTATGGACCGTAATTTCTGGACCAACTTGTCGACCCTATGTATATCTAGATAAATATATATATATATACATAGATAAGTATACCTTCTCTAAGGATATCTAGAGCGAGTCATGGGGGTGTGGCCTCCTGAGTTGAATCCATCAGCTCCTGCATTCAGCCATAATATTATGTGACCAGGGTAACATCATCTTAAGTGCTTTAGCTTCCCTCATAACATTAACAAACTGTATCTCATGCATACATGTGATCACATGAAATCACAGCAGCCTCCATGGAGAATGGGAGAAGTAGAAGTCCATGGATCCTGTATATATGGCTGCCACCTGCTTTCCACACTTTCTAGAACTGTTAGGCTCAGCTCCAGGGGGAGATGGGAATCTCTGGTTTCACAACAATCCTTATGTCTTGTAGAATAATCTGGATTCTAATGATTTTATTATTTCTTTCGTTGGATTTTAGTCAAATTATATGTCAATGATTTCTTGACTATATTTTCCAGGAGATGAAAGTACAAGAGGTCTCTATGAACATCCTTCCTCATCCTCTTGTGGTGAAGTAGAAGATAATCAGTCACATCTTTCCACAGAGGAGGGAAATCATGGAGATAAGGGGCAGTTTTCATGTCCGAAATGTGAGAAAAATTATACCCAAAAATCAAGTCTTGATCAACATATGAAAATTCACACAGGGGAGAAGCCATTTTCATGTCCAGAATGTGGGAAATGCTTTGCTCGGAAATCACATGCTGTTGACCATCTGAGAACTCACACGGGGGAGAAGCCATTTTCATGTAATGAATGTGGGAAATGTTTTAATCAGAAATCACATCTTGTTGAGCATCAGAGAATTCACACAGGGGAGAAGCCATTTTTATGTACCGAATGTGGGAAATGTTTTACCCAGAATTCAGCTCTTGTCCTACACCAGAGATCACACACAGAAGAGAAGCCGTTTTCATGTTCAGAATGTGGAAAATGTTTTACTCAGAAATCAAATCTCGTTAGCCATCAAAGTACTCACAAAGGTGAGAAGCCATTTTCTTGTTCAGAATGTGGAAAATGTTATAGTCAGAAATCATTACTTGTTAACCATCAGAGAACCCACACAGGGGAGAAGCTGTTTTCATGCCCCGAATGTGGAAAACTTTTTACCTCAAAATCAAAATTACTAAGACATCAAAGAACTCACACAGAAAAGAAGATGTTTTCGTGTACTGATTGTGGGAAATGTTTCAACAAGAATTCAGCTCTTCTTCAACACCAGAGAAGTCACACAGGAGAGAAACCATTCTCATGTTCAGAATGTGGGAAATGTTTTATGCATAAATCGCATCTCGTTATACATGGGAAAATTCACACAGGAGAGAAGCCATTTACATGTTCTGAATGTGGGAAAAGTTTTACTCAGAAATCAAATCTTGTTACCCACCAGAGAATTCACACAGGGGAGAAGCCATTTACATGTTCTGAATGTGGGAAAAGCTTCAGCGATAGTTCATTTTTCGTTAAACACCGGAGAATTCACACAGGGGAGAAGCCATTTTCATGTTCTGAATGTGGGAAATGCTTTAACAGTAAACCGCATCTTGCTGAACATTTGAAAATCCACACAGGGGAGAAGCCATTTCCATGTCTGGAATGTGGGAAGTGTTTCACTAACAAATCACATCTTGTAAGACATCGGAGAACTCACACAAGGGTGAAGCCATTTTCATGCCCTGAATGTGGGAAATGTTTTACTAACAAATCGCATCTTGTAAGGCATCAGAGAATTCACACAAGGGAGAAGCCATTATCATTTGTTGTAAGTTGAAAACCCACCGGTTTCGGATGACCTGCACCTCTGTGCTTCTCCCCTCATGTCTTATCTACCCTCCTGCATGGATTGTGAGCTCTCGGGGGCAGCGTCCTCCATCCTCTTGTGTTGAATCATTATAGTTTTTGTGTTTTGTACTTATATTTGTTACTTACTTTGTACTTATACTTGTTCTCATGTTAAACTATTAATTAACTGTTAGTATATATGTATATTAGGAGTTCTGCTCCTCTTTTTTACTTAGAAAATGAACTTTATATTAATGCTAATGAGGCCCAAGTGCTCTAAGGGGCTTCACATCCTAATGCTTACCCCTCAGTTCACTTCTCCTCTGACTCCCTGCTCCCCCCTCTAGTTTCTCGCTATGTTTTGTATATAGAGAATAGACATGTTTCGAGGTGTGGGACTGCGTGGGATTCTCATAGAGATTCCTGAGTTTGGATTTACAGGACTATTATTTCTGATGGAGAGCTGCAGTCGGATGTACTAGTACAGCTAGTGCTCTAGTTTTTAGGGTAGATAAAACTCCGTACTATTCTTTGAGCACACCATTTCAATTGGCGCTACGACTGGCGGAGGGCAGGTGTTTTTGTGTTTACTTTTCGTGACTTTTTTTTGGCATTATTGAATATGAAAAATAAAGTTACATAGTTCATACGGTTGTAAAAAAAAACCCCATATCTACCAAGTTCAATCAAGGAAGGGAAGGGATTAGATCCGCGGTTATCAACCTGTGGGTCGCGACCCCAGCGGGGGTTGCCTAAAGCAATTTTATTGCGTTTTTACTGCGAATCTCATGGTTTGGGGTCACCGCAACATGAGGAACTGTAATGCGGGGTCACAGCAGTAGAAAGGTTGAGAACCACTGGATTAGATGAAGAAGGAATTTAGGGGACACAATTTTATATAACATTATCGTGTAATTTTAAGTTTAAAAAGGCATCTAGACCCTTCTTGAAGCTCTCTGCTGTCCCTGCTGTGACCAGCACCTGAGGCAGGCTATTCTACAGATTGACAGTTCTCACAGTAAAGAAGCCCTGTCGCCTCTGGTGATTAAACCTTGCTTTCCCCAGATGCAGACTCCGCCCCACATTCCACCATATTTTATTGTATGGACCATATACATAATTAATTAATCTTGTCCCCTCTTACTTGTTTTGATCTTTCTGCACCAAGCGCATGACCCTGCGCGTGCCTACATAGGAAGTGCCGGAGAGCCGGTGATGTCACGTGCTTGGTGCGCCGAAGCTGCTTTAGGTATAAACATTGAAAAGTGTTTAAACCGCGATACAGCGGTTTAGGACAATAACGAAAGTAAGCTCAGGGTGAGCTGGTGCTCGGTATTTGCAGCTTACACCTACCATTTCAAGTGGTAGGTTTCCTTTAAGCCTAGCAAGATGGTGAGCGACAATGGCCAGAACCTTGTAGTAGTTTTGGGCCAAGCCAAGTTGATACACGGCCCATGTATTAAGCATCTACTGAACTTGGTTAAGCTGCTTAAAATGCGTAACGCGTGTTCATATTTTCAGTGTTCACACCCTGCTGCTGTTCGTCTATCAGCACTGCAGGGGAACATCGGCCTGCCCAGCCACTGCCTCACATGTGATGTACCATCTAGGTGGAATTCCACTTTACATATACTGGAAAGGGTGTGTAAGTAGCAGGCATTGGTGGAATCCCAGTTCCAAAATGACCAGGTATGTAGATGTGGTGACCAGCAGCACCATCAATGACTGAACCTCCATGAGGGACATTTGTGTTGTGCTGCACTGTTTCCAATATGCCACAAATATGGTCAGTGCTGATGACACCATTGTTTGCTCTACCATCCCCATTTCTCGCCAGTTTTACAATCACACTGTGGTCTAGGCACATTTGGCGGAGTTCCCATCCGACAATAAGAGCTCAGAAGCAGCACGGAGAGGAGGAAGTCACCAACGCAGAAGAAAGATCACCATGGTCACAATGTGGAATGCTTTGTTAACTTCTGCTCAACCTCCACCACCAGCGGATGGGGCATGTAGTACCAGGAGGTAGAATGTGACTCAAATAATGGAGGATTATCTGTACACACTTCTCCTGGTCCTAAAGGATGTGTCCTCCCCATTCAATTTCTGGGTGGGCGCAAATATGACGTGTCCATGTCTTGCCCTCTATGCCTTTAGGTGTTGGACTGTACTCCAACTGGACTGGGACTGGAGTCTAAGTGACACCCGGTCTTCGCCAAAGCCTGCTGCGAAGCGGGATGGTCTTGCTGCAGTGTGGTGCCACCAGGTCGTTCCACAGGTGTGACTAGCCTGCGGTGGCATCCAAGGTCGAGGTACACATACAGCGGGCGGTCTCGTAGTCAGGCACAAGCAGGCAGTCAGGGCAGGTTGCAGAGGTCAGGTCCGAAGTCACAACAGGAGATCAAGGCAGTGCGGAAACACGACCGAGGAACAGACGCAAGGAGCCGCTGGTTTAAATCAGAACCCGGAAGTGGCTAGCGCCATTTAGCGCGCTGGCCCTTTAAATCTTCGAGTGAGCGGGTAAGCGCTCGCGTAAGTGGCTAACAGTTCTATGTCACCAATTGAGTAATTTCTCTCTGCGGGAAAAAATGTCCTGGAAAATGAACCGCATGTGAGAGTTCTGGGGGAGCACTGCTCCAGTTCCTACGGAGGATGCATCCACCTCAAGATGACAGGGTTTCTCAGTGTGATGCCTAGTGAGAACAGAAGCGGAGGCAAAAGCGGACTTCAACCTTGAGAAGGCCTCTTCAGCCGCCAAGGGCCAGAGGCGGGGATTGGCGCCCTTCTTGGTGAGCGCCACGATGGGAGACACCAGAGTGGAGAAGTGCTGTATTCACACCTAGGGACGCTTCCCCCAAGAACCCTAGTTGCTTGCGTTTCCCGGACGCTGGGGGCGGACCGGACAAGCCCCAATGAAGTGCTTCGGACTTGCACAGTACAAGCAGAGATTCTCCTGGCAATGTCTGGAACGTTCCTTGGTGGAGAGATGGGCTTTGTCCATCTCTGGAGCGGCCTTTGGAAAGCAGGAGCCAGATGAGGAAGACGTAGAATCTGGACTTGCGGATGTTCCCAACGCAACTCCTCGGCATGCTCCATGAACCGCACGTCAATCCGAGTGGCCAGGGTGATGAGACCACTCAGAGTAGCCGGTAGGTCACGGGCCGCCAATGCATCCTTGACTTGGAAAGACAGTCCTTTCTTAAATTTTGCAGACAGAACTGTGTCATTCCAGGAGAGCTCTGAAGCCTGGGTGCGGCATTTGACTACATATTTGCCCATAGCAAGTCCCCTTGGCGCAGTTTCAGCAGCGCCATTTCAGCTGAGGAGGCTTGTGTGGGTTCCTCGAACACGGACTGGAATTTAGCCAGGAACGCAGTGTGGGTGGCTGGGACTGGATCACCTTTAGGTCACATAGAGGAGTAGCCCATGCAGGGGGTTTCCCAGAGAGGAGACAATAAATGCCATCTTGGAAAGTTTGGTGACAAACTGGGAAGGCATCAGTTCTATGTGCAGCGAGCACTGTGTAATGAAGCCTCTGCAGAACTTGGGATCCCCATCATACTTATCAGGCATGGAGAGTGTGAGCCTTGGTTCAGCTGCCATTAGACAAGCCGGATTGACTGGAGAAGTCGCAGGAGCTGACGCAGGAGTAGTCACAGAAGCCTGACGCTGGTGCTGAGAGGCAGGCAGCTGTTGCAGTATGGCGGTGACTTGGCCAAGAAGTTCTCCCTGCAAATCTGCTGGAACTGATGGACGACAACGCTGGTAAGATCAGCCAGTCTTGGAAGCGGTACCTTGGCGGGGTCCATGGCCGGATCTTACTGTCAAGACTCTGGATCAGTGGACCCTCTGGACCACCGTGGGAGATGGTACTAGCCGACAACTGGGATCGGAGGCTAAGTGGCACCCGGTCTTTGCCAGAGCCTGCTGCAAAGCGGGATGGTCAAGGGGCACGGGTGTGCCTGCGATCCGAGGCATGGGTCACAGGGACAGCCGTGACAGTGTACACACTGTCCCCGAGTTACATACAAGATAGGTTCTTTATGTTTGTTCTTAAGTTGAATTTGTATATAAGACTTTTTTTTTTGTCCCAATTGGATTTTCAAAATTTTTTGCTGTATAGGCGGTCCCCTTCTCAATAACACCCGACTTACAGACGACCCCTAGTTTTAAACGAACCTCTGGATGTTGGTAATTAACTGTACTTTAGCCCTGGGCAACAATAAACAGCTATAAGGTGTCTGTAATTAAGCAAAGAGGCCAAAAAATTTTTTGTCTGGGGTTACAATTTTAAAATATACAGTTCCGACTTACATACAAATTCAACTTGAACAAACCTACAGAACTTATTTTGTATGTAACCTGGGGACTGCCTGTAATGGGAACATGGATTCTCAATAAAACTTAATTGCAAACACCTTACAGCTGATCATTGGGACTAAAGTAACATCCAGAGACTTCACCAGAGGTCAAATTGGACAGAGAGGTCCATCTGTAACTAGGGGTCAACTTTAAGACGCCAGCAAGAACGAGCAACCAGAGGAGAATGTACTCAAAAATTTTAAATTTAAGTGCCTAAAAATGTGCTGTTTCTTATTTTAAACCCACTGCCACTCCTGTGGCTTGACATGGGGACATTGAAACTGGCGCTGCGGTGACCAAACCTCTTTCCTCCCTCCGTTCCCAAATAAAAACACCAGAGTCGAAGATTAAGTGGAAGAAAAAAGGCCACAGTGGCCAACTTTATTTACAATACAGAAAAAAAGGAGGAGACCTCAAAGGCTTTTACCCTGACTATTTTTCCAAGGTCTCCACTTGCCCTCGGTCGTTTATCACCAAACCAGAATTCTTCCAACCGGCTGCCTTCGAGAGCCCCCTCCTACACTGCCGCTAAGACATATTATTACCATGTAAATGTCCGTCCAAACGTTCCCCTACCACACCTACTTAAAAACAGCCACTTCTCGAGTAACCCAAAATAAGGGCGAATGGGCGGGACAACCTTCCCTGGTCGTCTTACTCCATAAAATGGCAAGGTAGTTATTTTTGTTATACTTCTTATCACTACCTACCTGCATGGACACCAGATCCACACAACACAATGTGTAGTCTCTTCTTCTGGAAAATTATCCTTCCTGTTTGCAGGAGAACAAGAGCAAGACAAGGTGTAGGGGAGGTGGTGTATATGTATATGTAATAGGAGAGGAGGTGGTGTATGTGTATATGTAATAGGAGGGGAGGTGGTGTATGTGTATATGTAATAGGAGAGGAGGCGGTGTATGTGTTTATGTAATAGGAGAGGAGGTGTATGTGCATATGTAATAGGAGAGGAGGTGGTGTATGTGTATATGTAATAGGAGAGGAGGTGGTGTATGTGTATATGTAATAGGAGAGGAGGTGGTGTATGTGTATATGTAATAGGAGGGGAAGCGGTGTATGTGTATATATGTAATAGGAGGGGAGGTGGTGTATGTGTATATGTAATAGGAGGGGAGGCGGTGTACGTGTATATGTAATAGGAGAGGAGGCGGTGTACGTGTATATGTAATAGGAGGGGGGCGGTGTTTTGGGTTTGTATGTGTAATGAATAGGAGGGGAGGCGGGGCGTATGTGTATATGTAAATAGGGGGGAGGTGGTGTATGTGTATATGTAATAGGAGGGGAGGTGGTGTATGTGTATATATATGTAATAGGAGGGGAGGGGTTGTATGTGTATGTAATAGGGGAGGAGTGGGTGTGTAGTGTATATGGTAAGGGGAGGAGGCGGTTTACGTGTATATGTAATAGGGAGGGGAGGCGGTGTAGTGTATATGTAATAGGGGGAGGCGGTGGGTGTATGTGTATATGTAAAGGGGAGGAGGGTGGTGTATGTGTGTATTTATAGTGAGTAGGAGGTGGTGTATTGTATATTTAATGTGGAGAGGAGGTGTGGTTGTGTTACTGTTAATGGGGGAGGTGGTGTATGTGTATATGTAATAGGAGGGGAGGCGGTGTACGTGTATATGTAATAGGGGAGGAGGTGGTGTATGTGTATATTTAATAGGAGAGGAGGTGGTGTATATGTGTATTTAATTGGAGAGGAGGGTGTGGTATGTGGATATTTAATAGGAGGAGGAGGTGGTGTATGTGTATATGTAATAGGAGGGGAGGGGTGTAATTTGTATCTGTAAGAGGAGAGGGGAGGCGGTGGTATCGCCAGAGGAGAGGAGGCAGGTGTCATGGCTGATAAGATGTTGTATATGTAATAAGAGGGGGGCGTGTTTGTGTATATGATAGGAGGGGGTGGTGAGTTTATGTGTATATGTTATTAGGGAGGTGTGGTGTTGTGTATATGAATAGGAGGGGCTGGCGGGTGTCTGTGTTATATGTAATAGGAGGGGAGGTGGTGTTGTGGTATTGAATAGGAGAGGAGGTGGTGTATGTGTGTATAGTAATAGGAGAGGTGGTGGTTGTAGTGTATGTGTGTATGGTAACATAGGGGAGGTGGTGTAGTGTATATGTAATAGGAGGAGGAGGTGGTGTATGGTGTATAGTAATAGGGGACGGACGGTGGTAGTGGTAGTGTAATAGGAGGAGGGTGGGTTGGTATAAGGAGGGAGGTGTTGTATGTGTATATGTAATTAGGAGGGAGGTGGGATGTTATGTGGAAGGAGGGGGTGTAGTGATAGGAGAAAGGAGAGGAGGTGGTCGTATGTGTATATGTAATAGGAGGGGAGGTGGTGTATGTGTATAGTGTAATAGGAGAGGATGCGGTGTATGTGTATATGTAATAGGAGGGGAGGTGGTGTATGTGTATATGTAATAGGAGGGGAGGTGGTGTATTTGTATCTGTAAGAGGAGAGGAGGCGGTGTATATGCCAGAGGAGAGGAGGCAGTGTCAAAAGAGAGTCGGCGGTGTATATGTATATGTCAGAGGAGAGGAGGCGGTGTAGGAGGCTGAAATTTTGTGGGTTGAGATTCAAAGCTAGAAGAGCTTTGAGAAAATTATTTTGATGTAATGCATAGATCACTCAATATCTCTCAGGAAATAGAGGGTCACCTATATAAACAGATAGACCTCTACACACTGCAGGAGCTTCCACTGAGGGGAGATCAGGAGGAGGAGCTTCTACTGAGGAGACATTAGGGGGAGGGGCCAGAAATAGCTGAGGAGGAGGAGCTTCTACTTAGGAGACATCAGGGGGAAGAGCTTCTACTGAGTAAACTTCAAGGAGGAGCCAGAAATAGCTGAGGAGCTTTTACTAAGGAGACATCAGGGGGAGTAGCCAGGAATAAATAATGAGCTTCTACTGAGGATACATCAGGGGCAGGGGCTTCTACAGAGAAGACATAATTGGATTTTATTTTTTTAAGTATTTATTCATTTTTTAAAATTTTTTGTACAATAACAATAAACTTAAACAAAATAACAAGACCGCCGGTTAAGCATATTATTCTCCATATTAAGACAATAATAGGTTCAATTGTAATTGTGTCAACCAGCCTATTAAATTCTCAAGAGGTAATTGGGGTATACTGGGGATGGCGCTATTGACGAGCAAGATCCATCTTTTTAGGGGGGGGGGGCTGCTCCCGATCCTTCCAGGACATCATTACCATTTTCCGGGCATAGTATTGTTAGAGATTTTGGACCAAATGGACGCCATTTTAGTCTTAGCCAGGGATTATGTTGACCACTGTCAGGCGTGTCATGATTTAAACTTCATT
This sequence comes from Engystomops pustulosus, assembly GCA_019512145.1. NCBI lineage: Eukaryota > Metazoa > Chordata > Amphibia > Anura > Leptodactylidae > Engystomops > Engystomops pustulosus. The sequence continues at coordinate 1,805,434 of WNYA01000012.1, read as the reverse complement.
TTGTGTGAACTGTGTTTTCATTATTGCTACCTAATCTTTTCTGCAGCTTCTCTGTGTGAATGCCATGTTGTGACTTATACAGAGCTAACACAAGGGCAATTAGTAAAAACATTGGGGCATATTAACTTACCCTGTCCTGTCACGATCGCGCGGTGCGTTGTCCGATGAGGACAAGTTCCTGCATCCGTCGCTTCTGCGCCGAGGTCCGCTAGAGTTCACCTTCTTCTTCCTGGTGCTTGTAAGTGTGTGTCTTGCAACACAATTCTAAATGTTAAATCCTGCGCGTTGTCCGAATCCGTTGGGTTGTCCGAAGGCCACGGCCCCCGCTTTCTGTCGTGTACAAGCCAGCGCCAGCAAAATCCGATCATGTGCGCCAAAATCCCAGGGCAATTCGGTGCAAAATGGAAATCGTCGGGAAACCTGAAGAAAAGGCGTCCGACTGACCCTTAGTAAATGAGCCCCATTCTGTCTCCCTGGAGACGGTGCTCGGTGTGAGAAATAATATGTAAAGTTCATCTGCATGTTTTGGGAAAGTGAATTTTTGGGGAGATATTCAAGCCTATAGCATTGCAGTATTCTATCTCCTTTTCATGCCCCTATGAAACTGATCTTATGTGTTTTATATATGCGGCTGTGTGTTAATAAAGTTTGTGATTCTGCATTTTCTAAGAGACTGGTGTATCTTAGTGTGTGCTCTCGTCCCGGTACCAGGGAGCCATTTTTGGCTATAAAGGGTTAATTTGAAAATTCACCTTACAAATGATAAGGACTGTTTTGAATCCTAGATAAAAATCTCTAACATTAATTGGCGTCGACTGGGTTGGGCATATTAAATGGACATTTGACCATCGAGGTGACCACCGCAGGAGTCCAGACGGCCAGTGACCAGAATTGACAAAGAGTGCTCAGGGTAAGTCAACTTTATTGTCTACCTTGACTGTCACTTCTGTTTCACTGGCTGGATGGACTGGGTAAGGTCATTTACTTGTGTGATATTATGTACTTTGTCTTTAAATGTCCATATATAACACTCTAATTATGGCCAAGAATCACTTGTAATGTAACTGGACAGTGACGCACAGTCTGTAATGTTAGCTGAAGCTGTGAGACGGGAAGGAGTAACCCTTAGATGTCAGCAATTCTAGAGTGGGAGGTATTCTGTTGTGATTGTCATAGTGTCAGTGATACAGTTTTGTCATTAAGAGTTGCCCACAGTAGTGAGTCTCAGATTTGCGGAGACCTGCCCTGGCCAAGTGTGCATTCCACTCCCTTCGGTGAGTATGAGCGGCCTCGTATGACTGTAAGAACTAGTCGAGTCTGAAGGAGAGCGACTTGGAGGCTCAGTCTGAGGGCAGTGACTTGGTATAGAGTCAGTCTAGTCAGGCAGTGACCCAGTGTGGTGTTCTTTTGGGAAGACTCAATTTCTTTGGGGTCAGTCAATCGAGGTGTTGGCATCCATTGTGAAACCCTCTTGCGTCTGTGGGAACAGGTTCCTTTGACAGTATTGTGGGTGTGGACACTTACGATGGGTAGTGAACAGAGTAAATTGATTAAAGCGCATTGCTGAAAAGGGACTTAGATTGTTTCTCACACTTTTCTAAGGGAAAGATGCACAGACAGAAGGTTGACTTGATGTAAGTAGACAGGTGATTATTGAGTTAAGTAGGACTGATGGAAAAGTGCAAAGTTGATATAATGGAACATAAGGGCTGGTAGCATTCTGGTGAAAAGAAAAGAAGTAGTGAAGTTTTGAAGGTTTTGGATGTGTCAGATGATCTCTTGAATGTACAAGTGAGCAAACTTGATCAGATTTGCAAACAGACACTTAGAGCCTCTGGCTTTGGTGGACGGACCAGGACAGAGTGACAGGAATCCTTCAGAGTGCCCACTGAAGAAAGAGACAGGCGATAAGGGACATTTTAAAGTTTTTGATGTGGAGAGAATTTAAGAAAAAGAGATTTTATGTATTTTCCTCCCTGGAAAAAGGGAAAAAAATATGGCGTCTAGGATCGAGAAGATGACACACCCTACCATCCTTCAGTGGCTGCCATCTTAGAACAATTTATTTTCTTAAAGGGAACCTGTCACCAAGAGACCCATTTTTAGCACTCCCCCAGTCCCCACAGAGCATAGTACATACGCTGCCAAAAGTTTTTTTGTATAAAAAATAGGTTTTACAGAAAAAAAGATATGTTCTATTGCACCTTTCATTAGCACCTGCTATGTGACTAGGCAGTTGCCAAAAGGGAGGGTCTGGAAAGGAGCAGTTTCCCCCCACCCTTGGGAAACATGTGACCTTTTCAAATATATGAATAACTCCCCACACTCGGGATTGTCTGTAGAGGAGTAGGGGGCGTCACTAAGCCAAGTGATGGGTGTTTTCATATATTTGAAAAGATCACATGGAGTAGCTGTTCCCAAAGGTGGGGGGAAACTACTCCTTTCCAGACCCTCCCTTTTGGCAACTGCCTAATCACACAGCAGATGCTAATAAAAGGTACAATATAACATATCCTTTTTTTCTGTAAAACCAATTTTTTTTTATACAAAAAAACTATGTACTATGCTCTGTGGGGACAGGTGGAGTGCTAAAAATGGGTCTCCTGGTGACAGGTTCCCTTTAAGCCCCTGAAGTTAATTGCCTACGACTCTACTCTGTTGGCAGCCATAAAGGCTGGTTGAGGATAATAGTTGTAGAAAACCACTGGTTTTTGTTGTAGTTAAGCAGCTGAGCACCCTTGGAGAATCTTGATAGATGTCTGGAATAAAAGCCGGCAATGGTGAATATTTTCACTGATTCCAGATTTCTGCTGAGAGAATTCTTGGAGTGGGAAGTGGTTTGTTTTATTATGGTCCAGTTAAAACTTATTTCATCCTGACAATTGTAGAAAAATTACTATAAAATAAAGTGTTGCAATATCTCTGATACCTGCTTTTTGGAGTTTGTAGCGTAAACGAGGGAGAGCGAGAGGGGCATGAATCTGTGTTTTGTTATCTCGTCTCAAAATGCAGACAGGCTAGTAACCTTGTAAATGTTTACAAAAGGTGGGGGCACATCGCTGCGTCCGGTGTTTTCGCTGACAGCCTTAAAGGTTTGAAGGATGTGATCCAAGAATACAGTGTTCCCTGCTTATGCCACGTAATGTTACTCTAAAACAAACAGAAAAGACTAACACAAACAAACTAAGCAAGGACAAGCTCCCAACTCTATGACAGAGCCTATGACTTGTTTCTTTTCTGACTAAACACCAACACATTATTTAAGTGTACTGACTTTTGTTTGAGACGTTGGAGTCTGGCCAGAACTTTATAGGTAGCATGGAATGCTGGGCTAAAGATAGTTAAGCGAGAATCCCATATGTCTAGATCAGATAAAGCAGAGACCTAAACAGTTAATGGAAGAGTTCCACCTGAACTGTTTACAGCTTTTGGATATATGGGGTATGACCTGACATTGTAGTGTACATCTAGCACACTTTGCCAGCTGTTTTGTAACGGGTTGTTACCAAAGGTGTTAACGGACTAGAGACATCTCTGCCAGACTGGCGTACAGAGGGACCGACAAGACTGTTACAGAAAGCCAGGGGGAAACAGAGGCCAGGATCAGCAGTTTCTCAGACCACTGCCAAAGTGAGACTGAGAGAAGTTCCGGTCCAGTGAGAGCCCAGCTCAAAGGGGGTGTCTCAACTGCGGGGAGGAAACATTACTGAAGTGAGTGGCAGCATTCTAGGAAACAGAGATGCCCCCGACAGGGAGGGACTAGGGGGGGGGGGTTGGAAACGGACGAGGACGTTGGGAAACACACCCTCCCCAAGACAGAGTTAGCTCCTTTTGTTGTAGAACTGATGTGGGACTCCTCCTTTGTTAGCCCAGTGATGATTAACCTGTTCCCATTCAAGAAAAAGACCCAGAAAGGACAGCTGGATACATGTAGGATAGTCCATGACCTCCAAGCTGTCAATGAGTGTACTGAAGGTATTACCAGTGGTTCCTAACCCACTCACCTCACTGTCAGCAGTCCCCGATAGTGGCATATTCTTCACTGTAATTGATTTGGCAAATGTTTTCCTCTCTGTGCCCCTACAGTACCTATTTGCCTTTACCAGTTCAGTATTCCACTACACCTGCTGCAGATTCCCACAAGGGGGTAAAACTCCCCCAGCCAGTACTTTACGGCCCTACAGGGAGTAGACTGGCAGACTAGCCCCTTACTGGATGTTATCCTTTTACAGTATGTGGATGACCTACTGTTTTGTGCCTCCATTTTGCAGGTTTGCCAGGATGCATCTATTGACTTTATGCATTTTCTGTTCCAGAAGGGTTGCAAAGTCTCCAGAGACAAACTCCAGTATTTCCAGGTGGTCTTCCTAGGCCACTGCTTCTCAGCCACAGGCAGACACCTGACAGAAGAAAGAAAGCTGGCAGTCAGAATATGCCCCTGTCCCTACGTCCTAAGCCTCTTCATATGTTTCTAGGACTGGCCAGCTACTGCAGGCCTGAGATAAGGTCTGCTGCCTCCAGCCTGATGTTGCCCCTTTATGACTGCAATGCCTCTCCCTATTTGCCCTTAGTGAAGAGGCAATTGATGCATTCCACAGCCTTAATCTGGCAAATGCTCTCTGCCCAGTCCCTAGGCACACCCCACTGGACCGAACCCTTTGTTTTGTTTTGCACCGAGTATCTAGGCTACGCCACAGGTGTCCTAGCCCAGGAACTTGGTGGCCTCCCCAGTGGCCCACTATTAGGTGTGGTTAGACTCAGTCATCAGGGGAGCCCCTCATGTGTCAGTAGCTGCAGCCAGAAATCTGCTCAGAAAGGCCAGTGAGTTGATCCTAGATCAAAATACTTATTATTGTACAAACCTCTTCACCCAAGTACAGCCCAAGCATCTGAGCAATGGCCAGACAGCTCAGACTCCAGTGTGCACTCCTGATGCCCCAGGATAAATTGACAAGGTGCACAGCTCTGAATCCTGCTTTCTGTCGCCAGTCTTACAGGATTCAGAAAAGGGGGAGGGTGCTTAACCCAGATGTTGAGTTTTTTTTCTCATAGATGGCTTCAAGTCTGCAGGAGAAGACAGACGGTTCTACACTGGATATACAGTGGTCAGTGCCGCACATGAGGTAGTACAAGCAGGACCATTCCCTCCAACACAGGTCAGTGCAGGAGGTGGCGTTGACGGCACTCAGGGAAGTGCTACACCTGGCGGAAGGTAACAGGGCAAACAGCTATAGTTCTGGGTTCTAAACTCGACTATAAACCCTTATGGAAGGCAAGAGATTTCCTCACCTCTGCAGGAACCCCCTTTAAGCATGGCACGCTGGTTAAAGAGCTCATGGATGCTCTCTTACTTCCACAAGAGGTGGGGATAATAAAAGTAAAAGCACACACAATTTGGTAACTCCACAAGCCAAGGGCAAGTATGTGGCTGACGGGATGGCGAAGGCAGCTGCACAGATGGAGCCCGGAGACTGTCCTGAAGTCTCAACAGTGAACTCTGAGTTAAAAAGTTTGATCCACAGGGTCATCAGAAGTGGAGGGAGTGTGGAGGAAAGCTAGAGCCCAGATGCTGATGGGACCTGGATGCTGGGAGAGAGGGTGTGCCTGCCCAGAGCCCTGCACCCGACAGTAAGTCAAGTAGCCCACAGACACACACACACATCCAAAATGACCATGCTAAGTGCTCATAAACCACCAGTCCTTTCCCCGGGCATTACTACCCCTGGCAATAGATTAGTAAAAGCCTGGATAGTCTGTGCCCCCCACAACCCGGGTAAGGTGGTAATGACCCCACAGAAGGTGACACCCAAGCCGCTTTATCCCTTCCAGAGGCTGCAGATAGATTTCATCCAGCTACCAAAAAGTGGTAAGTAGGAATACGTGCTTGTGTGTATTGATCTCTTTCCAGGGTGGCCAGAAGCTTTTCCCATGACCAAGGCTACTGCCAGAGCCGCAGCCAAGAAGGTGGTGAGTGAGATTTTTCTGCAGGTTTGGACTTCCAGAGACCATAGAGTCCGGTCGTGGAACCCACTTCACTGGACAGGTAAAGACCCTCCTTGTCACTCCTAGGTCTAGCACAGGCCCTACACACCCCTTACCCTGCCCAAGCTAGAGGTGGGGTTGAAAGACAAAAAGGCATTCTTAAGTTGGAGATCCAGGAGGCCATGGAAGTAACAGGGAAACCATGGCCCGAGAGCCTTCCTGCTACCCTCTATTCAGTTAGGACCACCCTTAACAGAAAGACGGGATTTTCCCCTTTTGAGATGCTTTTTGGCTGTACATCCAGACTAGGCCTCTACTTCCCACAGACCCTATAGCTGATGGCAGGAAACCAGGTGGAATATGCCATAAACGATACAGGGTCCGGCCCCTTTACTTTTTCAGGGAACCCGACCACCCAGACATTGTTTCTCCTTGGTTTTGGAGGTCATCTGCTCTGTCAGTCGAGGCCAACATGTGACGCTGTCCCGACATTGGCCTTTAGATGTCTTAGATCTCAGAGACTCTACGCTCATTTTCAGTAATTCTCTCCTTGTGTACACCATGTCTCTATGTAACAAGTCCTGCTGCATCTCATCTAATTTGGTGACCATTTTGGATTGACACAAGTTAATAGCCGCCAACACTTCTGCAAATTTTCAGTCTAGTATTGTGGCAGGGTCTGAGAGGCCGGGTATAGCTTCTGCAAGCCCTTAAACGAGGGAGAGGAACCCGAGCACATGCCCCTAGTAAATGGATACTTAGCTCCAGCATTCAAGAAAAAAAAGAGGTTGCTCCAGCAGGTAAGTATAAAAACATTGACGTTTATTCGATAATAAGGTATAAAAACATGAGCAAAGTGTACACAAGTAGGAAAAAAGTTAGCTCCTGCACATGCCCACAGTATATAGATAGGTATCCCCAGCAGATCCCCCCAGTAAATGTATACGTAGCTCCAGCACATGGCCCCAGTATAAAGATAGGGAGCCCTAGCACATGTTCCCAGTAAATGGATACGTAGCCCCAGCACTTGCCCCCAGTATATAGATAGGTAGCCCCTGCACATGTCCACAGTATATAGATAGGTATCTAAAGCACATGCCCCCAGTAAATGTATACGTAGCTCCAGCACATGCCCCCCAGTATATAGATAGGGAGCCCTAGCAAATGTTCCCAGTAAATGGATACGTAGCCCCAGCATATAGATAGGGAGCCCCAGCAAAGGGATATGTAGCCACAGAAAATTCCCCCAGTATATAGATAGGTAGCCCCTGCACATGTCCAAAGTATATAGATTGGTAGCCCCAGCACATGCCCCCAGTATATAGATAGGTAGCCCCAGCACATGTACTGGGGCTACCTACCTGTATAATGTGGACATGTGCTGGGGCTACCTACCTATACACTGGGGGGGGGGGTGCTCTAGCTAACTCTATGTACTGGAGGTGTATACTGGGGCTACCTATCTCTATACTAGGGGCATGTGCTGGGGCTACCTAAGCTTTGTTCTGGTAAAGTATATATACGAGGCAACCCCTTTAATCCCACTTCTTCTCACATGAAATGAAGTAGGATTAAATGACGCGTGGTGGTAAGTGGGTCGCCTTCCAAGGTAGCTATAGAAGTGTGGTTATACTTGTCCCATCCTGGAAAAATAATTTGTAGATTTCTCTAAGGAGACATGAGATGGGGTGGTTACCACTGGCAGCATGGTAAATCTGCTCTGGCTTCCTTTTATCAGGTAGGTACACCTGATAATTCCCATCTCCAACCTTTTCGATAATCTCATAAACCCTTTGCCACGAAATTTGCACCCCACTATGGGCACAAAACCTCTTTGAGCCTAATGAGCCTGCTCTAGGTGGTCTCCGGTGTTATGTGCTCAGTAACACTCTTGTTCCCAGGTGTCCTTTCCTACGTCTAGGAGATGACGTAGGTGTCTGTCATACACTATTTCAATTGCTTAAAACCTTGTAACCATTGGAGAACTTCACTTATAGAAACATGTGACTTGTCTGTGCTGCAGACTCCTCAGCTCTCAGCCCCCACCTTTGTGCTCCTGTACAGCTCCTCCCTCCTGCTCCTTCACAGAGCTCACAGCCTGGTGAGCTGACATCAGTGGGGGAGCGTAGATTTGTGCAGGAGCACAAAGGTGGGGGCTGAGAGCCGAGGAGTCTGCAGCATAGGTAAGTCACATGTGGTTTTTGAAATGCATCCAAATGAAAGCCCAAGCCCTGGAACTACACAGAGGATTCTGTTAGGGTGCAAGTTAAGTTATAACACACAATTATATTGTAATGCAAATGCTTAGAGAAAGCAGAAAGGCAGATGTGCAGTGCAGGTGTGATGGGCTTCTTTAGCGAAAATTAGGTCCCTGGACTCAGGATCCCCTAAACAGGAAATCTCACAGTAGGTTGCTTTAAGATGAGAAAAAATTCAAGCACAAAAGACAAAAACTACAGTTATCCTGACCATGTGGAAGGAGGACCCTGCCCCTGAGGGTTCACAATAGATGAGAGAGACAGGGTGAGGAGCAGAGCAGTGCAGTTATTGTGTGTCGTAGGTCATCCTAAACCGATGGGTTTTCAAGTAGGAATAAATGGTAACATGGCTTCTCTCCCGTGTGAGTTCTCCAAAGTGTTTGAAGAAGTAATTTCTTAATAAAACATTTTCCACATTCCACACATGGAATTGGCTTCTCCTCTGTATGAATTTTCACAAACTTTGGTGTTGAACTTGAATTACCGCTGTTACATTTTCCACATTCATTACACAAATATGGCTTCTCTCCTGTGTGAATTCTCTGGTGTTGAAAAAGAGCTGTTTTCTGATTAAAAACATTTTCAGAAAAATATGCAAAGTTTTCCAGGATAAGGATAACCACGCCTCTTTTAGCTGCCTTGTGAGCAGCTCCCTTGACATCAGGCATGACCCACATGAGGTCTTATAACTTGATGCGGGATAAAAACCACTTAAGGCCTCTTGTAGGTCATGCCTGATGTCAAGGGAGCTGCCTTACAAGGAGCTAAAAGAGGCGTGGTTCTCCTTATCCCACCCTGGAAAACTTTGCATATTTTCCCAGAATCCCCCTAGTGGAGCATCCATGGCTAGAAGCCTCCACAAGCCTACATGGTGGCCTTAATTGGCATCTCTGTAAGGAGAACTCTTTCTTCCCGACCCCAAAACCTTTTCCACATTCACTACCTTCAAACGGCAACTCCAGTGTGAGTTCTCTGATGTTTAACAAGAACTGATTTCAGGGTAAAACATTTCCCACATTCAGTGCATGAAAATGGCTTCTCCCCTGTATGACTTTTCTGATGTGTAACAAGATGTGATTTCAGGGCAAAACATTTTCTACATTCAGGACATGAAAATGGCTTCTCCCCCGTGTGAAATTTCTGATGGTAAACAAGATGTGATTTCTGAAAAAAACATTTCCCACATTCTGTACATGAAAATGGCTTCTCCCCTGTGTGAATTCTTTGATGGATTACTAAACTTGCTTTCGCAATAAAAGATTTTCCACAATCAGTACATAAAAATGGCTTCTCCCCTGTGTGACTTCTCTGATGGAGTAAAAGATGTGCTTTCTGAGAGAAACATTTCCCACATTCAGTACATGAATATGGCTTCTCCCCTGTGTGAATTCTTTGATGGTCTACTAAATTTGATTTCAGGGTAAAACATTTTCCACATTCAGTACATAAAAATGGCTTCTCCCCTGTGTGACTTCTCTGATGGCGTAAAAGATGTGATTTCAGGGTAAAACATTTTCCACATTCAGTGCATAAATATGGCTTCTCCCCTGTGTGAGTTCTCTGATGTTCTGTTAGTTGTGTTGGACAACGAAAACATTTCCCACATTCAGTACATAAATATGACTTTGCTGCTTTGCGACTTTTCACATATTGATCAAGGCTCGATTTCTCACATTGTGACTTTCCCTCTCGGTGACTTTGAAGATGAATGAGAAGATTTGATTCTTGACTAAAAGACTTCTCACATTTGGGACATGAAAACTGCCTCTTATCTCCATGATTTCCCTCCTCTGTGGAAAGATGTGACTGATTATCTTCTACTTCACCACAAGGAGATGAGGGGGGACGTCCATGGGAACCTCTTGTACTTTCATCTCCTGGAAAATATAGCCAAGAAATTAATATCTGAGGTTTATTTTTTTCCCAATTACGAGCAGTGAAGTAACGGATCAGTAACATACAGGGGCACGTTTACTTACCCGTCCCGATCCCCGAGGTGCATTGTCCGATGAGGATTCGTAGCTGCCGCGATTCACTAAGATCGTGCCCCTGATATCCTGCATGTGTCGCTTCCCCGCTCAGGTCCGCTGGAGTTCACCTTCTTTTTCCTGGTGCATGTAAGTGCATAGCTTGTGACACAATTTGAATGTTAAATCCCGCGCTTAGACCGAATCAGTCGGGTTGACCAACGGCCACGCCCCGATTTGTGTCGAATGAAAGTCGGCGCGATTGCATCAAAATCCGATTGCATTCGCCAAAAAAACAAGTTAAATGGAAAATATAACCAAGAAATTAATATCTGAGGTTTCCTTTTTCCCCAATTACGATCAGTGAAGTGACGAGTCAGTAACATACAGGGGCACGTTTACTTACCTGGTTCTGTCACAATCACGTGGTGCGTTGTCCAATGTGGATTCGGGTCTGCCGCGATTCACTAAGGTGCATAGTTCCTGCATAGGTCGCCTCCGCACCGAGATCACCTGCTTCTTCCCGGTGCATGTGAGTGCGTGTCTTGTGACACAATTCCATTTTTAATTCCACGGTCTGCCCGAATCCGTCGGGTTGTCCATCAGATCCTCATCGGTTTTATTGCGTTTTAATACATTTTCAAAAATTAAACGAATGTGTATAAAAAAAGAAAACAAAAATTTTGCCATCTTCTGACGCTAATAACTTTTTCATATATACCCATAAACACAGTATATACACAGTCCCTCCAGACTACATCCTAAACTGAAGTAGCATGAAGGGGACAAAACTTACAACCAATATCAAACCAAATATGCAATTATGATTCATTGAGAAAGCTCCAGAGGGGTAGGGGATTTCTTCCCCCACACAGTGAACAAGAAAAGGATACAAGCTCCCATGCGGAGCAACTAGATGACAACTACACAGTGGCGCAACCAACCAGTTCAGTCTCTTTGAGGGGAGCGGCCATTATTATCCAGATACACCTCTTACAGGGTATTGAAGATCCGCGCTTGATCCCCATCCACAATGCAGATTCTAGCAGGGTGGAGCATGGCGTATTTCAAGTTGGACTCCCGTTGGCGTCGTTTTGACGTGCATGTGCTGTGTCCACTTTTTCTGCACCTCAATAGAGAAGTCCAAGAACACTATGACTCCGCATTGTCCACTCTTAAGCTACCCGGGTCTCTGGACAAGTGGAGAATGGCATCTCGGTCCCTATAGTTGAGGAGTTTAGCAATGAACGTGAGTGGTTGAATGCCGGGTGGAGGAGGCTTAGGGATAATGCGGTGTGCCCGTTCCACCACATAGGAGAAGAAGAAGAAGCTATTACGCCTGTAGGTAGATATCAGCAGGTTTTCCAGGAAGGTAACAGGATCTCAACCCTCCAGGCACTCAGGTGGGCCCAAAAAACAGACATTACATCTCTGCAGGCGATTTTCCTGCCATATCCTGATATAGCCTTTCCAGTTGAGCAGTCGCCTACTGCAAGGTATTCGCCAGTGGGATTTGGTGGTCTCCCAGGTCCCCCACTCGCCGTTCAACATTGGTAACTTGCTCCATGGTACCTTGGGCATCTTGCTTAATCAGAGCAATGTCCACCTTAACCTCGTCAAATCTTGCGGTAAGGGCTGCTTGGCACTGCTCAGTTGCAAGGACTATTAATGTTTCTAAATTAGGTGCCCAGGGGGGTTAAGGCGACCCAAACGCCTGGTCAAGGGAGGAGGCGGCTTGGATGTATAAGTTGGGAAGGGAGTTTTGAGGTTGTTGCTTCCATGCAGAATTCTCCACGAATGGCGAATGATTACATTATGATGTACGTTGCATTTTCTGATGCACCTCAACTAATGATCCTTGTTCTATGATGCTGTTCTGTTTCATTCATGTGTCAATAAAGCGATTATAAAAGCTTCTCTACTTAATGGCAAGGCACCATAAACAGTGGTTAAGAACCAGGGAGTAAAATGGCAGTCCAACAAGATATCAACATGTATGGGGGTCCCCTCTGGAGCAGTCCACACAATTTAGCAATACAACATCAAAGTGACAGAAAACAAATGATGCAAGGCAGGAAGGATAGTAGTGCCCGGCCCAGGTGATCTGGGGGTACCCAGAGCTGCAGTTACACAACAGGTATTGGGGGGTAGCTGCTCGGAGAGAGTGCAGCAGAGAGGGGTGCTACCAGCGGGTCGGCACTCACCGGGGTCACCTTGCAGTCTGTCACAGGTGACAGGGAGTTTTTGAGGATCAACTGCAGGGGGGTATCTGCTCTTCCAGCCCCGTTTTGCAGGGAATACAGTGGGCCTCAGTAAGCAGACCTATAGAGGTGGGGATTAGAAAAGGGGCTTGTCACCTTACCAGGCTTTCTGGGGAGGCCTCCAGGTGCTGGCCCGATTGCTGGTGATCTCCTGGTCCTGACTGGTTTCGGGTGGAGGAGAGCAGATTGCACTCTGGCCTAGGAAAGTAGCTCGCTAGTGGGGGGCTGTAAATCAGAGCCTCGGTTGCCCTGCCTGACCAGGCGTTGGTGGAATCTAGGGCCAGTGGATGGTAGGATGGGGCCCGTCTGGCTGGGAGCCAATCTGGATCGCTCCAGTGCTTCTATGGAAAGGCCCGAGTCAGTCTGGCAGCTTTGGGGAGTCTGGAGAAAGCCCCGATCTCTGGTGGTCCGATGACCCGGAATTGAGGCTTCCGCAGTGGGGAGTGTAGTACTCGGTTAAACGAGGGTCTCTCCATTATTATTGATATCTGCTCTAGGGTCTCCAGTATCTGCTCTGATTGCAGTATTTGGTCGGAGGGTTGGTATTTATTGCAATTTATGTGCTGTACTGTGGTTGTTGGTTCGGGTGCTGGTTACTAATGCAACCTCTTAAAGCTGAGCAGAATATGGCCCTCTGCAGTATATGGCCCTCTGACCAATAAAGGTTTCTGACTGCTGGACTAAATCCATAGATCAGAAATAAAACAGATATGTAAAAGCCATTTAAAATTTTTCACAAGATCTCTAGTCGGTAGATTTTATTATGACTTTGACCATTCATTTAAGTAACTATTTTTAACAAATATAAGAAATTTTGGTGGTTCCTCTAAACCTTATCAAAACACATGATCTGACTGACTGAGGAGGAAACCAGAGACAGATGAGCCGGTGTCTATGTCATATGGGTTTGGTGAGAGGAAGGTGTTACATGGAGGAAAGACTACATGATCCAACTCTCTTTCAGGAGAAAAAGAAGGACATGGCTGATAGACCCTCTGGTTAGACTGAAGGAGATGTCAGGAACACAGATATAGTTCTATGTGTCTGTCGCACAGGAGGGGCTGATTTATTGTCCTGGGCCACATGTTGAAATGGAGAAGAGTCCAAGGACAGAGCTTGGTGGGACATCGAGAGAGGGGGTGAGGAGGTGTTGTGAGAGCGATAGACAGTGAAGGTGTCCAAGGAACAGATGGATAATAGTTTGCAGCAGGAGAGAAGGGTCAAAAGTTTCAAAGTCAAAGGACAGATTAAGATGGAGGAGAGCAGAGTAGTGATGTTGGGCTTTAGCAGACAGGAGATCATTAGAGATTTCACTGACTCAGTGGAGGAATCTGGTCAGAAACTTTGAGAGAGTTGGATGAAATAAGTTTTAGAGGATCGTCCCAGCTGTATAAATTTCTATAACCTGATGTGTCTGTTACCCACCCCTGAAGAATAGAATATATATCTCCCTTCAACTGTTTCTGTGTCATAGGACCTATAGAACCCCGACATGGCTGCATAGGGTGGGGATACAGTGACGACTGTAGCCCACGATGGGATCAAGAAAATGCACACCTGCTGCATATCTTGTGGGAATTTCCCTGTTTGGGCACATTCTAGAGGGAGGTATTGGATTTCATTAAGACTGTGTATAGTATGGAGCTTCCCACTACCCTTACAATATGTGTTATGGGTCTGATTGACGAGGTATCGGATGAGAGTGATATGAACTGGGAAAAGCTTGGATGTTGTATCAAGCGAGGAAACGTATTGCGTATCACTGGATTCAGGCTGAGAGTCAAACGATCCAAAGCAGACCAAAGGACCGGAAGAGGATCCAAAGCAAATAGAGGACCTACGGGGGGTGTTGGAAAGGTGAGTACAGTGTTACGGCTGGCTGGCAGGCTATATACTACAGGGGACTGACTGGCAGGCTATATACTACAGGGGGCTGACTGGCAGGCTATATACTACAGGGGGCTGGCTGGATATATACTACAGGGGGATGGCTGGCTGGATATATACTACAGGGGGATGGCTGGCAGGCTATATACTACAGGGGGTTGGCGAGCTATATACAGGTGGAAATGTTACCAATGCATTTCCCACCCTTGGTTTATACTCGAGTCAATAGGTTTTCCCAGATTTTTGTGTTAACATTAGGTACCTCAGCTTATACTCAGGTTGGCTTATACTCGAGTATATACGGTAATTAAGATATATAAGGTTATTAGTTTAGAGGGGGGGGGGGTGTACTGGAAAAGGAGGGCAGAAATGCAGTTTGAGCAAATCTTGGGACCCTGGTTAGATTCGCCAGGTTTAACATCTTTGTATCTACGTAGAAACCCATTTTCTGCATTGCCATAATTTGTATTTAGCGATTTAATGTGAGACTTGCTGCTGACGGACATTGTTTTTTCTTTCTTTTTTCCTGCTTTGGTCATACTGACACTTGTCTATACCTGTATGTGATTATGGATCCCTTAATCTGTACATTTTATCTATCTCCTATACTGCTTTTATTGTAAATACCAATTACTGCTTTACGATTCTCTATTTGGGGGGGAGGGGGGGGGTGTAATGTGAGGACCAGGCCCACAAGGAGAACTGGCATAGAAGTCTGAAACCACCAGGCATTGCAGTTAGCCTCCCCAGTATGCAGCTGCACACCAAGAGGTTGTGGAGGGGGTGTTGTCGGCAGCGGAGTGGGCCTGCGCACTACCTAGACCATGCGCATGTTCACCTTGAACGTTTGCATGGTTTTTGCTAGCAGATGGCATAGCCTTGCCTGCCGGCGCAGCTACCTGCCACATACATCAGGAGCCCTAAGAATCTTGATGTATCCAGCAGCTCCAGAGGGGCAGAGCTTCCATAATACACAGGCGCATGAGTGCTGGCATATGATAAATCTTCTCCCAGAGTCTCATGTGAGGCTTTGATTTAGTAAAAAGGGTCAGACTTGACTGCATAGGCCACCAATTGTGCAAGATTAAAAGTTATCTTACAGACCAAGACCAACACAGCAACCACAATACAGAGGAGAAGAGGCCTAAACATGGAAGAGACTGGATACACACAAGACAACGTTCACTAATAGAACCAGCACCGAGCAGAACCAAGAAGAAATAATCATCAGGGACAGGTCAGGACACTGAACTTTACTCTACTGAACCCCCATATAATGTCCATTATATACAAGGACACGGACCCTGATATTCCTCAAATATTCCATCATAAACTCCAGAACATCCACTAAAGGCTGGTACCTGCTCCCGATACCCCAAGACTGTAAACTGAGCCAAACACCACAATGGTATAATGTGGGATAAGATGTTACTTCATGAGGTTCAGGTTCTATCTCTTGGACATTGGACCTCTACTTTTCTACTTTTGACTAATCGAATCAGAGTAAAAAGAAATCAAATGTGTGAAAAGATCCATTGAACTGCTATGTGTCAGAGCCCTTGTGCAAGTTCAACGTGAATGTGGGCCCCTTCGTAAAGCTGGGACATCTCCTCCACTACATGTTATCTCTTCCTTCCTTGATACTGTTGACCATTCTCTCCAGCTACAGACGCTTTGTTCTCTTGGTATCACTGACCTGGCCCTCTCCAGGATCTCCTCCTCTCTGGATACCTCTCCAACCAGACGTTCAGTGTCTATCACTCTCACACCACCTCTTCACCTTGCCCCTTCTCTGTTGGCGTCCCTCAGGGCTCTGTCCTGGGACCTCTTCTCCATCTACACCTCTGGCCTGGGACACCTAATAAAGTCTCATGGCTTCCAATACCAATCCTATGCAAACAACACACAGATCTATATTTCTGGTCCAGATATCTCCTCTCTTATAGCCAGACTTCCAGCCATATCCTGCTTTTTCTCTTCCCATTTTCTAAAACTTAGCATGGACAAAACAGAACTCATAATCTTTCCTCCATCTAACACATCCCTCCCACCAGACCTAACCATCACAATTCATGGGTCCACGCTCTCCACAGTCCCTTAAGTCCACTGCCTTGGAGTCATCTTTGACTCTGCCTTATCCTTTAAGCCTCATATCCAGATCCTTACTACAATCTGCCGCCTCCATCTCAAGAACATATCTCGCATCCGACCCTTCCTCAATCCAGAGTCTACAAAATTACTAGTCCATGCCCTCATCATCTCTCGCTTGGACTACTGCAACACTCTTCTCTGCGGTCTCCCAGCTAACTCTCTAACACCCCTCCAATCCATCCTAAACTCTGCCGCCTGGCTAATCCATCAGTCTCCTCAATTCTCCTCTGCCAGTCTCTCCACTGGTTACACAATGTACAACAAATTCGATTTAAAATACTAACCATGACCGACAAAGCCGTCCACACCCTGTCCCCTCCTTATATCTCTGACCTCATCAGCCAATACAATCCTACACATAATCTATGTTCTTCGAGGACCTTCAGCTTCACTCTATTACCATCCGCTCTTCTCACAACCATCTCCAGCATCTCCCATACACTCAGTTTCAAAATGTGTCAGACTGTCCCCCACCTTCCAAACCTTCAAACGTAACCTGAAAACCCACCTGTTCAGGATCACTTACAATACACAATAACTGCTCCCTCACCTCATGTCTCCACCTTCCCTCCCATATTGTGATTGTGAGCCTTCACGGGAAGGGTCCTCCTCCCACTTGTCTCCTGATCATTGTAGTACAGCACCATGGACTTAATGGTGCTCTATAAATAAATGATAAAAGGAATAACCCACAAGATACATGAAAGGCTCTTACCCTCCTCTGTCACTGATGAGGGGATTTCCTCTCCGCTCCTCCTTCCACCACAACTTTCCTGCAAAGATTCAATATCAACCTTTGATTAAATTTAAACTATTTCTAATTATGACAAACCTCATCCCATAGACCCTCCACCCACTGCTGCTGGAGAAGGTAAGTAGCTTCATTACATCCATCTATAGAGGATTCACAGGAACCTCAGCTCCACCTACCTGATGATCCAGTGGGACGTTCTCCTCCGGCTCCTCTTTAATATCTCGGGAATCTTCAGGACTGGGACATCTCTCTGGTTCCTCTTTGATATCTCGCGAATCTTCAGGACTGGGACATCTCTCTGGTTCCTCTTTAATATCTCGGGAATCTTCAGGACTGGGACATCTCTCTGGTTCCTCTTTGATATCTCGGGAATCTACCACAACTTTCCTGGAAAGATCCAACATGAAGGACATGAGAAAACATGGAAATGTATCCAGAGATTCTCTTATACCCAAGTGATGTACAGAAACCTCTAGAACCAGGAACAAAGGGGAATAATCTCCTGATCCCATAGATCAGAGGTCATATTAACGCCTATATAAGCCTCATGCGTATTAAAACTTCAGGGGCAATGCTGATGGTCACATCGGTGACACGTGTGTAGGAGGTCAGGCTGGGCTATGTATAGAAATACGCACAGGCGGCTTCTAATGTATATGAAGTGCAGCAGAAACCAGACATTTTGGCCACTGTAGAAGTCATGGATGAGGGAGAAGATTATCACCAAGTGTCTGATACGTCTTTACTTTGTGGCACCTCAGTTGCCATGTACATATTTAATACATACTGGCCTCTAAGAGCCATAGCTTTAGATTTTAAGCAACTAGAATCTCCTCAGACCACAAAAATATTCATGTGAAGGGGGCCCAACAGTTAATATCTTTAGTTTTTTGGCCAATCCAAAGTTATAGCCCCTGGAATATTCACTCTCCCTCCAGCCTCTTAGCCGGTAGGTAGCAGGGAGGAAAAGCCGGGGCTGCAGAGAGGGAGGAGCTCACAGATTATATAAATACCGTCATGTGTACCCGTGCCCCTCTTCGCTGCGCCGGCCCAGCTCCCGTGGACTTACCTCTCCTAGTTCCCACTCCCGTCCGGACTAGGGCATGCTGCAGTACTTCTAGATTTTAAGGGCCAGCGCACAGGTGATTGGCGCTGGCCACTTCCTGTTCTGCATTTAATCCGGCGGCTCCCATCGTTCCGTACCAGATCTTTGTGTGTACTCCATTGTGAAAGCTCCCCTGCGATATTCATGCGTTCCTGTGTATTCCTGCGTTACCAGAGTCCCTCCAGTTTCCATCTGCCTGGACCTCCCGTTGCTGACCCCAGATTTGGACTTGACCTTGCATCTCTGCCGCCTGCCCTGACCTTCTACCTGGACCTGACCACAAAACTGTGTCCTGTTAAGGTACCTTGACCTCAGATGCCATCGCGGGCTAGTCGCACCTGTGGAACGTCCCGGTGGTACCCTGCCGCAGCAAGTCCATCCTGCTTTGCGGCGGCCTCTGGTGAAGACCAGGTGCCACTTAAACTCCGGTCCCAGGTGTCGGCTAGTACCACCTCCCGAGGTAGTTCAGCGGATCCACTGTTACTGAATCCTGACCGTAAGATCCGGCCGTGGATCCCGCTGCAACATCTATGGACTTCCCAGCCGCATCCACAGCTTCAGCAGCTCCTCCTGTTTCTTCTGCTTGTTTGCCTCCGCTGAACCCAGTTTGAGACTTTCCTTGCCGTCCAAATTTGACGAGGATCCCAAACTGTGCACAGGCTTTGTCACCCAATGCTCCCTGCATATTGAATTCATGCCTTCACAGTTTGTCTCTGAGCGGTCCAAGGTGGCGTTTATTATCAGTCTTCTGTCCGGGAAGGCCCTGGCATAGGTGACACCCTTCTGGGACAAGAAGGATCCCATTACGTCTGACAGCTCTTCCTTCTTCACGGAGTTCCACTCAGTCTCTGAGGAACCATCCTGTGCATCATCGGCGGGGACGGCATTGCTGAACCTGACGCAGGGAGACGCATCTGTGGGTGACTAGGCCCCGTTTTCACACCCTGGCTTCTGAGTTATGTTGGAACAAAGCAGCTATGATGGCATCGTTTAAAAAAGGACTTTCTGGTCACATTAAGGATGCTCTGTCTGCCTGGGACTTGCTGTCTACTCTGAGTGGTCTCATCTCTCTGGCCACTCGAATAGATATCCGTTTATCAGAGCGTTCCGAGAAACTATGCTTGGAACAGACCCAACCTCGGGTCCAACGATTATATCGCTTGGCCCCTGTTTTTCAAAGACCTGATCAGTTTCCGGTCTTCCCTGCTGCTGAGGAACAAAGACAAGTGGATAGATCCCGGATTTCTCCGCAAGAACGGTCCCGGCGACGGCTGGAGAACCTCTGCCTATGTTGTGCCTCTCCTGGACATCTTTTCAAAACATGTCCCGTTCGTCCCCAGTGTCCAGGAGGACGTTATCACCTAGGCTTAATGGCAGAGGTGTCCCTAGGTGAGACAGAGGTTTCTCCAAGATTGAACATTCCCGTACTGCTCGGCTCTACAGCAAACTTTGTGGATGCTGCCCTGGTCTCCCAGCATCACTTCCCGGTGGTTTATCTCGAGAGACCATTGTCCGTTGCCTCAGTGAGTGCCCAGATTCTCTCCATACCCATCTGGTTCCACACAGAACCCCTACCCCTGCAAGTTGGTGTTCTACACAAGAGAGACTTTCTTTGTTTGTGCTACCCCAATGCACTTCCACTCTCCTGCTGGGTCACCCTTGGTTGCAGCATCATGCCCCTGTGCTGGACTGGTCCTCTGGGTAGGTTCTCCGTTGGGGTCTGAATTTTTCCTCACATTGTATGGAGATCCCTCGTCCGCTACCTGTCAGGACTTTGACGTTATCTTCCAAGTATCTGGAGGGTCTGCCAGCTTGTTATCGTTACTTTTCTAATGTTTTCAACAAGACTTTGCCACCACATCGTCCCTATGATTGCCCTGTGGATCTCCTTCCGGGTGCCACTCTTCCCAGAGGTCGTGTCTATCCTCTTTCTGTACCCGAGACTGCTGCCATGTCCGACTACATCAAGGAGAATCTGCAGAGGGGTTTCATACACAAGTCCTCATCTTCCACTGGCGCAGGTTTCTTCTTTGTTACTAAGAAGGACGGCTCCTTACGTCCCAGTATAGACTATCATGGGCCTGAACAAGATCACGGTTAAAAACCGCTACCCCCTGCCGTTGATTACGGAACTCTTTGTCCAAGCTGTCTGTGGTGCTTACAATCTCATCCAGATCTACAAAGGTGACAAGTGGAAGACGGCATTTAATGCCCGTGACGGCTACTTTGGGTATTTAGTAATGCCCTCTGGACTCTGTAATGCCCCTGCTGTCTTTCAGGAGTTTGTGAACAATATTTTTCTGGAGCTTCTTTATACATGGGTCGTGGTCTAATCAACTCTACACCAAGTTAGAAAAATGCCAGTTTCACCAGCACAGCCTTCCATTCCTCGGTTACATAATTTCTGACAGAAGCCTCCAGATGGGCCCCGCAAAACTGTCTGCAGTTCTTCAGTGGCCACGCCCAGAGGGCCTACGACCCATACAGGGGTTCCTGGGTTTTGCAAACTATTACCGGCAGATAATTCCACATTTTTTCACTCTGGTGTCTCCCATCGTGGCGCTCATCAAGAAGGCTGCCAATCCACATGCCTGGTCTCCAGCTGCTGAAATTGCCTTCTCCAAGTTTAAGTCCCCTTTTGCCATGGCTCCCGTGCTCACTAGGCTAGATATGAACAAACCCTTTCTTCTTGAAGTGGATGCTTCCACTGTAGGAACTGGAGCGGTGCTCACCCAGAAAGGGCCCAAGGGCCGAACTTTCACATGGGGCTTCTTTTCCAAGACTTTTTCTCTAGCTGAGAAGAATTATTCAATTGGAGATAGAGAACTGTTGGCCATCAAACTTGCTCTAGAAGAATGGCGGTAACTTCTGGAAGGAGCTCTCCATCCCGTTTGTGTGTACACTAACCACAAGAACTTACAGTACCTCCAGACAGCCCCGCGCCTGAATCCCAGGCAAGCCCGGTGGTCATTGTTCTTCTCCCACTTCGAATGTCAAGGCTGATGCCCTGTCCCGTGCTTCGGATGTGGTTGGAGAAGAACCAGCTCCTCGGCACATAATTTCTCCTGACCAGCTTATTGTTGCAGCTCCGGTGGATCTTCGGCAGCTACCTCCTGGCAAAATATATGTTAGATCTGCTCTCCGGAAGAGGATTCTGTCTTGGGGACATTCTTCTCGTGTGGCTGGGCACCCTGAGGTGCAACGCTCTGTGGCCCTCATCCCCCGCTACTACTGGTGGCCAGACCTGGTCAAAGATGTTAGGGAGTTTGTGGGATCCTGCTCCTCCTGTTCCCAAAATAAAGCCTTATGTCTCAAACCGGCTGGACTGTTACTTCTGTTGCCGATACCCAGTCGCCCGTGGTCTCACGTGGCAATGGACTTTGTCACCGATCTGCCCGTCCCCTCGGGCAGTACTGTCATCTGGGTGGTCTTCTAGCATGGTCTTCTGCTACACATCTTGTCCGATGGAGGAGTCCAGTTTGTGTCCAAATTCTGGCGTTAGTTGTGTAACCAGCTGCAGGTCAACCTTGACTTTTCTTCTGCCTATTACCCTCAGTCGAATGGTCAAGTAGAGAGGTTGAACGAGAGCTTGGGCTGCTACCTGCGCCACTTTGTTTCAGCCCATCAAGACAACCGAGTTGACCTTCTACCTTGGGCTGAGTTCTCCCACAATTCCCCGGACTCGGGATCTACTGGTTCGGCTCCGTTCTTGGTGGTTTATGGATGTATTCCTCGCCCTCCTCTTCCGCTGTCTATTCCCTCTGATGTACCTGCGGTAGAGGATCTGGTGGAGGACCTCAAGTCTATTTGGGACCAGACCCGTCAGTCCCTTGTACGAGCTACAGACCGTACCAAGGCCCAGGCTGATAAGAAACGTCGAGCTCCTCCTGTCTTCTGTCTTGGTGACAAAGTATGGTTATCCTCCAGATACGTCCTGTTTAAGATACCCAGGTCTGTATGAGGTAATGAAGAGCATCAATCAAGTGGCCTACAAGCTCCGCCTTCCTCCATCAATGCACATCATGAACTCCTTCCATGTCTCCCTCCTGAAGCCAGTCGTCTTGAACCGATTCTCCCAGCAATCCCTTCCTCCGGCAGATTCCCCTGATGTCTATGAAGTCAAGGAGGTTCTGGAAATGAAGATCGTGAGGGGTAAGCTGTTCTTCCTTGTAGACTGGAAGGGGTTCGGGCCTGAGGAGAGATCCTGGGAGCCTGAAGAGAATATTTTTGATCAGACTCTCCTCCAGAGGTTTCTTAGGACCAAGAAGAAGAGGGAGAGGCCGTAGGCACCCCCTCTCCTCCACTAATAATACTCCTCAGTGTCACGGGCAACCCCGCGATCCATATTGCGGGTGCTCCCGTGCCCCCCTCCATGGCACTGGCCCCGCTCCCGTTGTCTTACCTCTCCTGGTTCCGGCTCCCGGGCCGGACTAGGCCCCGCGTGTGGGGAAGTTCTTCTGGATTTAAAGGGCCAGCGCACAGGTGATTGGCGCTGGCCACTTCCTGTTCTGCAGTTAATCTGGCGGCTCCCATGATTCCCTGCCGGATCTTTGTGTGTTTACTCCATTGTTTAAGCTCCCCTGCGATATTCCTGTGTATTCGTGTGTTCCTGTGTTACCAGAGTCCCTCCGTGTTGCTGTGTTCCTGTGTCCCGTGTGCCTGTCCTACCATTCCCATCTGCCTGGACCTCCCGTTGCTGACCCCAGATTTGGACTTGACCTTGCATCTCTGCCGCCTGCCCTGACCTGCCTAAACCTGACCACGAGACTGTCTCCTGTTAAGGTACCTCGACCTCGGCTGCCACCGTGGGCTGGTCGCACCTGTGGAACAACCTGGTGGTACCCTGCCACAGCAAGTCCAACCCGCTTTGCGGCGGGCTCTGGTGAAGACCAGGTGCCACTTAGACTCCGGTCTCAGGTGTCGGCTAGCACCACCTCCCGCGGTGGTCCAGAGGATCCACTGTTCCTGAATCCTGATACTCAGAGATACTAAAAAGAGGACTTATGCTCTGCCAGAACCTCTGCCCTAGACCCTCCACCCCGCTGCTGCTGGAGAACGAAGTAGCTTCTTTACATCCATCTATAGAGGATTTACAGGAACCTCAGCTCCATCTACCTGATGATCCAGTGGGATGTTCTGCTCCGGTTCCTCTGGACAATCTTGGGAATCTACAGGACTGTGACATCTCTCTGGTCCCTTTTCAATATCTGGGAGATGTTCCGGACTGGGACATCTCTCTGGTGGATTTCTCTGACTGGATCCATCTATAGGAAATATACACAGTGACTGATACATTGTCTATATGTGATAATGAGATGATGGAGAGTCTAGGTGACCTACACCTGCTTCTGTCCTCTAAATCAGGAAGGTCTCCTCTTACCTGGTGATGTGAGGGGTGGTGGTCCTCCATCATGATGTCCTTGTACTGGTCCTTGTGCCTTCTATATACATCCACTCCTCCATGAGAAATAGACAGTGACGTCCTGACAACCTTATAGGAACCTGACCACACAATGACACAGTCATCACCCAGACCCTCCCTTGTGTTATTGTACAAGTCCCAGCATTCCCGGCAGCGCTCACCTCTCCGCTCAGCAGCTCATTTATCCTGGAGGTAAGTTCTAGGATCTTCTGCACATTTATCAGTAAATAAGGTAACGGCTCAAAGGCGGAGCTCTGGATCCATCCTTCAGATACACAAGAAGTCAAACACTCACCAGGCGACTTCTTCACTACTGTGTAATCCTGTGCATGGGGAGACCAGATCACTACATATCCTAAGAATCCTTACATCTCCAGTCCTTTCCCCTGTTATTCCTAGAGATAAGAGCGTGTCCTGGGAGACTCTCACCTCTCCGGTTATGAGGGAGATCATCTCCAGGTGAGCCCAGGATCCTGGCCGCCATCTGCTCTCTTGTCCTCTTCCCGGATCCCTGGTGGATCATTGATGGAAAGGATCATCTTTAGGAGAAACCTCTGGGAGTTTATCTATAGAACCTGAGGAAAAACATGAGAAGAACTAAGAGCAAACTCTATATGAAGCAATTGTGTCCATGACATGTGTGATGTGACAGATGGGGATTCTCCAGGATGGCTCCGAACAGACAATGGAACGGAGGCCACTGGACTGAAGGGATGAGTGATGTCGCTGGACTGTGCAACTCCGCATTAATAGAAGATACTGGACGAGACATGGAGAAACATTAATAATAATAATAATCTTTATTTATATAGCGCCATCATATTCCGTAGCGCTTTACAAATCATAGGGGACAAATACAAATATAATAAAACATGACAGAGCACAGACATTCGTATGGAACAAGGGGAGTGAGGTCCCTGCTCGCAAGAGCTTACAGTTTATGAGGAGGAGTGTGGTGACATAAGAGGTAAAATAATATATAAATGGTCCAGCCATTCTTCTCAATGAAATAGAACAAAATATAATAAATGGAATTGCTGTCGCTTGAACCAATCATCAGCCGTCATCTTATATACAAGGTCCAGGGTGAATGGGACCGCAGAGAAGTCTGGTGCCTGCTGGTTGCTGGATAACAGATGGGAGGAGGACACAGGACGGGTTAGTAGAAGAGTTAAAACTTCATGCAGTTAATAGTGTTATAGAGTGTAGTAATAGTAATAGTTAAAGAAATGGGTTTTAAGAGCACGTTTGAAACTTTGGAGGTTAGGTATTAGTCTGATAGTCCGGGGCAGAGCATTCCATAGAATTGGTGCAGCTCTAGAGAAGTCTTGGAGATGCGAGTGGGAGGTCCGCACTAGGGTAGAGGTTAATCTAAGATCACTGGCGGATCTAAGAGCACGAGTTGGGCGATAGAATGAGATAAGAGAGGAGAGGTAGGGGGTGCAGCATTATACAGAGCTCTGTGGATGAGGGTTAAACATTATAAGTAATTGATAGAAGGGGGCGTGGCCTGGCTGTGGAGGAGCTGAGGTGTGTGGGAGCTCAGCTCCTGCTCCTTCCCCAGGTTAAGCCGTGTTATCACCCAGATTTTGGCACCGGAGAATAAATAAAAAGAGGTCCACAGAATGGACCCCAGCTCCGCGGAGAGATATCGGGATCTTTTTCTCCGGACCACAGGCTACCCCTGCATCGGCATCCCGGATAAACGAGCCGACCCAGGAACAAAACCCCAGCACTCCCACACTCTTACCGATTCCACCCGTGACTCAGGCTGTGTAGATGGGGGCAGCAGGCGAAGCAGGGGAGACACTGCAGATGCCGGAGCGATCGGCGGTGGATGCATTTGTGGAGCCAGAGACACCAACAGGGACACAGCAGGTCTCCAAAATGGCTGCCAGCATCTCCGCTCCAAGTAATGGCAAAATCCCAAAATGGCCAGTCCTCTGCTCACAACCGCAGGACATATGTGGGTCACAGTGTGAGAAACCAAGATGACCGCTGAGGACACAGCACCTGGAGGTGAGCAGCCACGCGGGCCTGCGCTACCGCGCAAACCAGGCCAAGGCCCGTAAGATTCCGCGCTACACAAACCTGAAGTCCCGTCCACCTCTGGGACCAAGAACACCCCAGTACCTGGGGGGGAGGACCGACACCCTACATAGGGATAACCAGGAAGGGCAGCGACAGGCTCCACACTCCGGCCTTCTCTCCCAGAGACACTTGAACCCTGAAGTGCACTGCTGGATCCTACATGAAAATGAGCTGCAAAACACAAAGGGGCCTCACCCCTTCTTCTCCTGGGGTACCATCCCAGCAATGCTCAGATCAACACCGGGAGTTTGCCAGGACCATCATGATCATACTCGTACCCCAGGGAATAATCACTGGGCGCTTCTCTATTAGCCTCTGACTGGCTAACCCGTCCATGGAATGAAGATCTCTAGCTATGGACTCATGGGACACCTAGATATATCCCCTCAGACTCTCCTCTTGCACACTGCCTTGAAAGGGAGGAAACGTCTAACGAGTTGGCATTCAGTCCGGAGCATCCCTTGTCACAACTAGCTTAAAGCCAACACCATATAACACTATACAGCCTGCTTTGCTTTCTGGAGTGCCTGGCAGAGATCCGATCATTCTTGAAGGCGATGAAGTACTATATCTCAAGACTCGAACAATCCTACAGTATGGAAATAGCAGGGGTTAGAGAAGAAGTTCAACAATTGTCAAACAGAATAACGGCCTCGGAAGTGGCGCAGAATACCCTGCAGGAACGAATGGACACACAGGCGTCCGCACCTATCAACTACAGTGCCTAGCAGATCAGCTAGATGATGGGAGAAAATAGAGGGCGCCAGAACAATATCCAAGTGAGAGGCCTGCCAGAAACAGTTGAGCCAGCAAAACTTCATCACGCGCTCCGTTGTGTCTTCAACTTGGTACTTGGTGTCCCGGAGGACTCCCCTGTTGAGCTAGATCGGGCACACCAGGCACTCCAGGCCCGTCAGCAGCCGATGATCACCCTAGAGACGTACTATGCCGGGTACACAGATTTCAACTGAAGAACAATTTCATGAACAAAGACCGTGGACAGTTGACACCCCCTGGAGGAAGCGACGGCGAAACGTGCGTCGGGGTGCTGTGGTGGTGGTCATTATTTATTGCCTGGCAATTTTGGTATTATGCAACACCCGGGTGGGTAATATGCTGGATTACAACCAAAATTGGGTATACTGTGATCTTACTGATTTGTGTGCATTTGATAATGCTTGTTATGTATTGTGAGATAGTTGACCATCGCCACACTCTTGTTCCTGTGGATTTTATTCTATGTTTTTAATGGTTTATTTTTGATGGCCGTATTGAATAATAAAGTTTGCATAACATTTTCTATAATTAAGTGGTTATGAGTAATACTTGATTGAGAATACTTTGGTCCTATATATCTTTTTTGGTATTGCAAAGCCCGTGGAATCGACCGGATAGAATTTGAGGTGCCTGCTTACAGCTCCTTCCCCATCCGCCTCCACATCCGCCATCGGGGCAAAGTACACGTCGTACGTCATATAACTGAGGTCCATCACATAGCCGCAGACCTCAATATTGCTATTCCTGACAAAGAAACATGGCAAGCTCTTCCGGGTCCTCTAGGTCTTGCGGCACCACTTCAGTGACCCCCTAGATGGGGAACAGGACAGGAGAGGACATTGAGGAAGACCAGAGGGCCCACCTGACACTTTGGTTTCATGTTTGCCTACTTTCATAAATATCTTACTACATATGTTTTATATAGGAAAACCATATGTTAGTTAGTTACTTCAGCTCAATGAATTGCACTTATTGGAGCTCATTTACTAAGGGCCAGCGGAGAGGATTTTCGTCAAAGCATTTTTAGCTTTGACAAAATTGCCCTGGGATTTTGGCCCATGCGATCGGATTTTGGCACATCGGCGCCGCCTTGCACGTAACAGAAATCGGGAGGGACGGAGGGCGCTCAGTCGGGATTTAACATTTAGAATTGTGTCGCAAGACACGCACATACAAGCACTGGGAAGAAGCAGGTGAACTCTGGCGGACCTCGGAGCAGAAACGATGGATGCAGGAACTCGGCGCATGACCTTAGTGAATCGCGGCAGACCCGAATCCACGTCGGACAACGCACCTCGGAATCGTGACAGGACCGGGTAAGTAAATCTGCCCCATTAAGCTCTTAATGTTTAGCCGAAATCTTCATACATATTCTGTATTTAGCCTTCTTTTGTCAAAAGGCGGCCTATGGGTTGGGCCTCCTCCGCAGTTAGTGTTACCTCCTAACCGGGGACTTGCACTCAGCTGGTCTGGTATTTTCTTACTTCCCCACACGTGTGACTAGACCAGACGCTCTTGTCGTCTAGGTCTTCTCATACTCTCTCTCCACATACTTTCCCTTAGTGTGCGTCTCGGTTTCCCTCTCCTCGAGATTTCTTCCTTTCCCCTTCTTCATTATACGTTGTTCATAACCTGTTGTTTGTTTCTACCCCCCCCCCTTCAGATTCACTAAACCCCCCCAACATGAGCAGCGTAAATCTGTCCTTCTGCACATTCAATGAGAGGGGCTCTACATCCCAACCAAACAAGATCAAATATTGTACCGTATGCACAAGAAGCGGGTGATGATTGCCATGTAGGAACCAGAGAGATGTCCCAGTCCTGGAGATTCCCGAGATATTACACAGGAACCAGAGAGATGTCCCAGTCCTGGAGATTCCCGGGTCTCCTCCTCCAGTCGGTCGGATCAGTCTATATCTACATGTTGTGTTACTATAAGGCTCGGAGGAATGATACTGGTTATAGTGAAGACCTCCCAAATTTATTTACTCAAAGAATTATCTAAACAGCAAGGCTTTTGGGTGGGGGTGGTGGTGATGAATGGAGTAGGACACGAGGTACCAAAGCTATGCTGCAGTAATCCTGTATTTTCCTGTCTGACCTTTCCTGTCAAGCTGTAGAGGGCTACAAGCTCTTGGGGAATTGAGAGGAACAGCAGTGGAGGCCTCAAGTTAAAGTATGACAAGCAATAGACCCCAGGAGCCGGCGGAGAAGCAGCTCTCAAGATGGCGCCTTGCAGCCAGTGGAAGGGCTCGTGTCTAAGCTGATGCGTATGGAAACTGCTGTGAAACTGAGCAGCTTTGCACGATCGGCGGAAGCAACTGTGGAGGGACCTAGAGCTAACCACCCACCCCATCAAGAGAGGCCAAGTAGCTCTCCAGGATCCCGCTATGCAGCCCAATGTTGGGGGAACAGGAGGACACAGCAGAAGAGGAGATGTCCCTGACGAGGAATCTCCTGAGGCAGAACCACCTGCTGAACCCACATTGAAAGACATCCAAAGGGCCGTGCAGCATAATACATCAACTCTGCTGAGACTTGCAGGCCGAGTGGATAGTCTGAAAGGGGACATGCGGCTGATGTGTCATGACATACATAAAATGGCCAAAAGAACCACTGCTTTGGAGGATAGAGTGCATGAAATGGGAGAGGGGCTCCCTACTCTGAGGCAGGCGGGCCGTGACCAGTCACAAGCAGTCTTGGCTCCTCAGGCAAAACCTGATAATTTCAAAAATTGGCTTTACCGCAATAACCTACCCCGGAGAAGGGGCAGAACCTGGATGATTACTTTTCAAAAATGGCTCCTGGAAGTCTTTGGCATTAAAATTTTACTCACGTACCTGTACCTTCTGACTTGGGGTTGGTGCCCCCCTGCAGTCTAGCATGGAGCTCACACTGACACTCACTTACGTCCTGCTAGCAAACACTTTGTGAGGAGAGATAAGCTGCAAATTACAAGCACGGAGAGGGTCACTAGAGCGCGGTGAGGTAAGTGAAACTGCAGAGCGAGGCACATGGGTGCGCCCGCCACCCAGAATAAGGGTCGCAGGGGCACCTGTTACAGTACCTCTCCCCTCCGGCCTTCCCCTCTTCTTGGCCTGGAGAAACCTCTGCAACAGGATGTTGTCCTTGGGTTCTCAAGACCTCTCCTCCAGCCAGAACCCACTCCAGTCGACAAGAAAGAACCGCTTGCCTCTAACTGACTTCATATCCAGGACCTTTTTTTACTTCAAAAATGTTGGAAGAATCTGCCTCAGGAGCAGCAGTGGTAGCTGCCAGGAGAAGCAATGGTTCAGGGTGACAGGTTTCAGAAGGGAGACATGGAAGGAGGAAGACTGAGCTAATAGACCACAGGGTTGATGCGCTTCCGCACCTCAAATGGACCCAGGAAACGCGGACCAAGCTTGTAGCTGGGAATGTTCAGACATACCTGGAGGACAGCCACACTATAGACAATCAAGAAGGGAATGGAGCCAGCAGAATCAGAGTCCAAGGAATTGTAAGAAAACTCTGCCTAAGGCAACAGAGTGGACCAATCGTCCTGTCGGACACGGACAAAATGACGGAGATAGCAGCCCAGAGTCTGGTTGACTCTACTTGTCTGTTACCACCCAGATGACGGTATTACCAGAGGATAAAGTGATAAAGTCCACTGGCGGCTGGGTATCAGCAACGTCAGAAGAAGACCAGCTGGTTTAAGACGAGAAGGCTTGTTTCGGGAACAGGAAGTGCAAAAACCCACAAAATCCCATACATCCGTGACCAGATCTGGCAACCAGTAGAAACGGGAAATGGGGGCGACAGAGTGTTGCACCCCAGGGTGCCCAGCCACATGAGAGCAATGTTCCCAAGTTAATATCCTCTTCTGAAGAGCAGGACGGATGGCCTTGCCGGGAGAAAGGTACTCAGGAGCGGCAACAACCAGTCATTACAACCTGGGACCGGAGTCTAAGTGGTACCCGGTTTTCACCAGAGCAAAGCAGGTTGGTCTTCCTGCAGCGTTGTACCACCAGGTTGATCCACAGGCGTGACTTGTCCGCAATGGCAGCCAAGGTCAAGGTACAGAAACGGCAGGCAATCTCGTAGTCAGGGACAGGCAGGAGGTCAGCACAATATCGAAGTCAGAGACGTAGCAATAGGTCAAGGCAGGTGGCAAAGGAGCAAAGTCAAAAGCAGAACCAGGGTCACAACAGGAATACACATAAACAGCACACGGCATAAACAAAGCTTTCTCTAGGGCACAAAGATCCAGCAGGGATCACAGGAAGAGGCAGGATTAAATAGATTTGCTTGAAATGGTCAGCGCCAATTAGTGGTGCGCTGGCCCTTTAAATCTGCAGAAGTTGGTGCGTGTGCCCCCTAGGATTCGGGGACGCGCGCGCACGGCCGAGGATGATGGAGCAGCTGCAGCCGGAACTGAAGAAGCCAGGGCACGAGCCTGGACCCGTAAGTCGCGCTTGTGGCGCGCAGACGAGGGGCGAGAGGCACGGGTGAGGCCAAGATCCGCGATATGGATCGCGGGACCACCCATGACAGTCACCAATTGAGGAGTCCTTTTTGCGTAGATTCAGTAGGGCAGTCTCAGCGGAAGATGCCGGGTTGGTTCCTCAAAGACTGAGCGGAATTCGTGAGGAAAGAGAAGATGTTAGCTGTAACCAGGTCGTTTCTGTCCCAGAGGGGGGTGGCCCATGCCAGGGCTTTCCCGGAGAGGTGGCTGATCATGAAAGCCACCTTAGATCTTTCATAGATAAACTATGATGGCATCAACTCGATGTGTAGAGGGCACTGTGTGATGAACCCCCTACACAACATGGGGCCCCATCATACTTAGAGGGGATGGACGGATGCAGTCTGGGTTCTGCAGAAGCTGCTGCATGATGGCGGAGCAGTTAATCAAGTTTTCGACCCTGCACGGCACGATGGTGGTGAGATCGAATACATCAGATAGCGGAACCTTGGAGGGATCCACGGGCGGATCTTACTGTCAGGAACCACTGCGGACAATGACGTAAACCGACGCCTGGGAGCATAGTCTAAGTGGCACACAGTTTTCACCAGAGCCCGCTGCACGGCGGGTTGGACTTGTTGTGGGTGTCACCACCAGGTCACTTCACAGGCACGACTTAGTACGCAGTGGGGGCCAAGGAAAGGTACAGAATCAGAAGGCAGACACGGAGTCATGGTCAGGCAGAATGTCCAGACAGGCAGCATGGAATCAGAGTTGGGACATAGCAGTAAGTCAGGGCTAGCAGCAAAGGAGTAAAGTCAGGAACGAAGCTGAGGTCACAATGGGATGGAAGGGACCTCAGCAGCAAGTTTTCTATAAGGCACAAGGCACGAAGATCCGGCAGGGGGCACAGGAAGAGGCTGGGAATTTATCTGGAAAGGCAGTTGGCCAGCACCAGTCATTGGTGCTCTGGCCCTTTAAATCTTAGACGTCCAGCACGCGCGCACCCTAGGAGACAGGGATGTGTGCACCAGAGCGAGGAGGCCGTCGCTGGAGCACGGTGAGGTAAGTGATTCTGCAGAGCTCCAGGGGAACAGGGAGGCACACAAGTGCACCTGTGACCCGGAACATGGGTCGCGGGGCACCCAGGACACTGGTGGTATGCGCTGGCATTAGGACCCTGAAAAGAGTTGTTTCAGGAAGAGTAGAGGACCCGGGACCAGTACAGCTGACAAGTGCTTACCAACTCTTGGTCTGCTCTACTCTGGGTCCTGCACCAGAGCATAGAACAAGTGTCAGTAGTCAGGATACAGAACAAAGTGACCTGGGTAAAGCGAGAACTTTTCAGCTGCACTTATTGGACTGGGAATGTCAGCAGGGTCCAGTAGCAGCAGGGCTTGGCATGTCCCTAGTGGCCTGTAGGTGCTAGTTATGCATCCTCTTCTAGGCTTTTAGTTGAGATGCATGTGGGTTACACTTTATGTACATGCTCAGTAGAGAAGCTCCTCCATTACAGATCAGAGGAATATGGCACCGGGAAGGAATGGCCACACTTATCTTAGAACTGCTAAAGCAACCCTAAAAACAGGACTGTGGAGTCAGTCAGTAGTACTGCTACCCAGAATGCGGGATAAAGTGTTCAATGGAGTCATCAAACGTACCACCCCAAACACACAAACAATGATTAAAGAGCCAAGATCCTGTATTTCCACTTTGTCCCCCTTGGAGGCTGAATCTTGTCCTCCACTGGAAGTTGAAAACGAATTTAAAGCTCCTCCCTAGAAACCCCTCACCAGTGTCATATTGACCCTTTTACTTCATCTTTTAGCTGGTCCTCATGGTGGGTGTGATTGAGGGGGAGGAGGTCTAGAAGATGTTCCTGCTCTGCTCGGATGCTCCAGGTTTAACATGGTTCTCCAATCGGACTTGGGCCTGGAAAGGAATCTGCAGTAAATTACACACTCCGTACCTGCTCCCCACTGCGGGTGACTACAGGAGGAAGGTCTGTTGTCAGCTTTATGTTTGCTATTATAATACATGACTTTTCTATCCATAGATGCCTGTATTTTACTTCCTCGTTACATGAACTTTTGCCCGTACCCGGAGAAAAGTAAACCCTCCAATGTTTATTCTTTTTTATTGTATTTTCCAGGAGATGAAGGTACAAGAGGTTCCCATGGACGTCCCCCCTCATCTCCTTGTGGTGAAGTAGAAGATAATCAGTCACATCTTTCCACAGAGGAGGGAAATCATGGAGATAAGAGGCAGTTTTCATGTCCGAAATATGAGATGTGTTTTAGTCAAGAATCAAATGTTCTCATTCATCTTCAAAGTCAGCAAGAGGAAAAGTTTTTTTCATGTTCACAATGTGAGAAAAAATATACCCAGAAATCAAGTCTTGATCAACATGTGAAAAGTCACACAGGAGAGAAGCCATTTTCATGTACCGAATGTGGGAAATGTTTTACTCAGAAATCATATCTAGTTGAACACCAGAGAACTCACACAGGGGAGAAGCCATTTTCATGTTTAGAATGTGGAAAATCTTATACTCAGAAATCAAATCTTGTTATTCATCAAAGAACTCACACAGGGGAGAAGCCGTTTTCATGTACTGAATGTGGAAAATGTTTTATCCGTCAATCACATCTTGTTGAGCACAAGAAAATTCACACAGGGGAAAAATCATTTTTGTGTAACGAATGTGGAAAATGTTTCAGAGTTAATTCAAAGCTCGTTCAACACCAAAGAATTCACACAGGAGAGAAGCCATTTCCATGTACTGAATGTGGAAAATGTTTTGTCCAAAAATCACATCTTTTTGAACACAAGAAAATTCACACAGGGGAAAAATCATATTTGTGTAATGAATGTGGAAAATCTTTCAGCGTTTATTCAAAACTTCTTCAACACCAAAGAATTCACACAGGGGAGAAGCCATTTTCATGTTTAGAATGTGGAAAATGTTTTAATCATAAATCATACCTTGTTCTCCATCAAAGAACTCACACAGGAGAGAAGCCATTTTCATGTTTAGAATGTGGAAAATGTTTTACTCAGAAATCAAATCTTGTACTCCATCAGAGAATTCACACAGGGGAGAAGCCATTTCCATGCCCGGAATGTGGGAAATGTTTTGCCTCAAAATCGGAATTACTTAGACATCAAGTAAGTCACACAGGAGTGAAGCCATTTTCATGTACTGAATGCGGGAAATGTTTTATCAATAAATCACATCTTCTTCAACATGAGAAAATTCACACAGGGGTGAAGTCCTTTTCATGTCCTGAATGTGGAAAATGTTTTCTCCATAAATCACATCTTGTTCGACATGAGAAAATTCACACAGGGGAGAAGTCATTTTCATGTACTGAATGTGGAAAATGTTTTATTAAAAAATCTGAATTACTAAAACATCGAAGATCTCACACATGAAAGAAGCCATTTCCATGTCTGGAATACATGTAAAAATCACATCGTCAAAGACATCAGAGAACTCACACAGGGTAGAAGCCGTGTTACCATTTATTGTAATTTGAAAACCCTTCGGTTTAGGTTGACCTACAACTCACAATAACTGCACTGCTCTGCTCCTTAGCTTGTGTCTCATCTTCCCTCCTTTATCAATTGTGAGCCCTCAGGGGCAGGGTCCTCCTCCCACTTTTTCCAGATCACTGTAGGTTTTGTTTTTTTGTACTTGTATTTTTCCCATCTTAAAGAGTAACCGTCATATCAAAACGTTTTTTTTAAATGTTATAGGGCAGGTCATTTTAAGCTCTTTTATAATGTGATTAGTTGGATC
The DNA here is from genome assembly GCA_019512145.1 of Engystomops pustulosus. Lineage (NCBI taxonomy): Eukaryota > Metazoa > Chordata > Amphibia > Anura > Leptodactylidae > Engystomops > Engystomops pustulosus. Next base: position 1,770,530 of record WNYA01000012.1, on the reverse strand, counting down.
TTGCTCCTTCCTCTTGTATTCAGCAGACTTCCCCCTGCTATCAGTGACTCCTCAGATGGCTGTTGCTAGGCTCTTCCTATCCTCACTGAGCTGACTATGGAGGGAGACTGTACATGTGAGACCTCTCCCTGCTCTCAGCTGATTCTCCTCATGGCTGCCAGGAGCTCTAACTAATGTAGTAACCAAACAACTAAACTCACCTCTCCCTCAGCTTTCCCTACACTTGTATATAAACATATAATCCACACAAACTGTAGCTCCATCACAGTCCCCCCTCCCCCATTCCCTCACACTCCACAGCGGGAAATGGCAGGAGAGACTCTCCAAGTCTTCAAGCTGTCTCCCCATGTGCTGTGCTGAAGTTTTATATATATATGAGATGGATAGATAAATACATACATACATAGATATGGGATAGATATAAGATAGATAGATGATTGAGCAGATAGAAGGTGTAATGGATGGAGGGGCAGGATGTTTGGGTATTACACTCTTCTCTATTTACACCACAAAAAAGGAAACAAAAACCAAAATGTAGAAAGTATAAAATAACACATTACATTAAAACAAATCCATTTAAAAAGACAGTAAAAGCCTCTCTGATGGTGAAATAACTAAATATACATACAATAGATGACAGTAACCTATATAGAACCTGTATGGGGCAGAATTATGGGGGTTCTTTTTGTTTTTTTTGCTGAGCTTTCCTGATAATTATTAACACTGCTGGCTGCATCCTATGTATATCAGGAGCTCTGTTTCTTCTTGTACATTACTTGTTACACCTGGATTGTTGGATTTCCTTCTTTAGGATGTCTATAGCAAATAGTAATTAATCTTTATATAATCATATTCTGCAGCGGATTACAGATCATGGGGGACATGAATAATATATTACAGAGCAAAGAACCTGGTTGGACGATGGAATGAGGGCCCTGCTCACAAGAGCTTACAATCTATCACCTTATCTGTTACATGGGCAGATATCCGAGCCAATCGTCATCAAATATCTTTTCTATAAAGATCTGTATGTATAGGTATTTACCACACAGCAAATGGTCTCTTAGATGACTTCTACATGTTACACATCTCCGGACATTGTCAGCAGCTCCTCCTTCTGTGACTTTTGGTGACAGTAAATTATCGTTAGACACAAATTCAAAGTGTAAGTTTGAGTTTTTTTTCGAAAGCTGAAAATGAACACTGATCCTCTCCTTTCCGCCTGCTACGCCTCTCCTTTCTGCACTGCATTCTGGTTGTCATTATATATCTGTAGTGTGCTACAGGATTATTGTTGAACAGACAATGTATGGGTCTGAGCCAAACTTTGCAGGTTCGGGAGCAAAAATACGAATTTCAACCAGAAGTTCAGGTCCGGTGTTCAAGCTCAAATGGAAAAGCTGGTTTATGGGCCGCGGAGCAGCCAGATTTTAGCTTATAGCAACACCAGCCATGTTCATTCACATGTCCCGACCTACCACCAACCTACAACCAGAATTCAAGGAGAAACTGCATCTGGAGATAGGGACAGGAGTTTAACTTTAAAGGAAGCCGCCATTTTGTTACTTTAAGGGGTATTCTCATCTGGGCATTCCCATGTAATTAATCTACTATATATTAGGCATTTCTTCTATTGGATGTTCTTAAAAAAATGTTCCTTTGTGAATGTGAAAATAATTTACCATAAATGTAGCCAAGATAGTTGTATTTGGATACTACCACTTTATGTAATAAATAAAAATTCTGCTGCTTGAACCAGCCACCAGCCCACATCTTATATACATGTCCAAGGTGAAAGTAACTACAGAGAAGCCTGGAGCTTGGTATGTATGTTGTGTTTGTTGGACAACCGACAGGAGGAGGACATAGGATGGATTAGTAAAGAGAGAGTTGACATTACATGCAGTTAGGGAGTGTGATAGACCAGCCTAAAGAGATGGGTTGAAACTTTGGAGGGTGGGTATTTGTTTGAAATTCCAGGGAAGGTCATTCCAGAGAATTGGTGCAGCTCAGTAGAAGTTCGGAGACGTGCATGAGAGGTTCGAATTAAGGTAGACGTTTATCTGATATCACTGGCAGGATTGAAGAGTTGGGTGATAGACTGAGATAAGAGAAGAGATGAGAGGTTGGGAAGTGCAGCATTATGCAGAGCTTTATGGATGAGGGTTATGAGTTATTAAGCTGAAATAGGAAGGAGACGGGCAGCCAGTGCATTTATTGGCAAAAACTGCAGGCATCCGTGTAGCGTTTGGTCTGAAAGACCAGCCTGGCTGCTGCATGAAGGATGGATTGTAGAGGTAAGTATTTGGTCAATAAAAGTTCAACTAAATACTATGTTATATATGCTTTGTTGGCAATAACAGAGGTCAAACATTTTCTGTAAGTCTTCACAAGGTTGGTACACTCTGTTGCTTATATGTTGGCTCATTCCTTCATGCAGATCTCCTCTATAGCAGTCATGTTTTTGGCTTGTCGCTGGGCAACATAGACTTTCAACTCCCTCCAAAGGTTTTCTATGGGGTTGAGATCTGGAGATTCGCCAGACCACTCTAGGACCTCAAAATGCTTCTTCCATATCCCCTTCTTCATTGCCCTGGTGGTGTGCTTGAGATCATTGTACATGCTGAAAGACCCATAAGAGGTATTTCTCTAACAGCAAAGATCAATATGTAAGTATGTCCCATGAGTATAAGAGCATAAGGTGTAATTTCTCTCCCCTCTGTGCACATACCTCCATATATTATGGTCCTGAAGGTATTTTTTTAATACTTTACTATTATAACCAGGGCTATTGTTATCAATATCTGGATTGAATTAAAGTCACCCCCTGCTATGAACTTACCTTTATTAACTTTTTCTGAGTCAAGTCAAAACTTGACTTGAGTGGAGCCAATTAGGTCTTCCTTCTAGCTTTACTGAAGTACTTGTTGTCAGCTGTTCCTCACATATCTCTTTATCACCAACCAATCTCCAGGTTGAAGCCAGGGAGATCCTAAAAGCTTCTATAGGATGGAAGAGAAAACTCAAAAACATACTGTAACACCCGTGCCTACACGTCGCACGTTTGGATTAACTGAACCACACCCTGCTCCTTGCATTTTAGTCCTGCCCAGCAAGGGTAACTAGCCTGATGGACAGTTTCCCCAGTGTGCTGGATGCGGGGCCGGGATCGGCCATATATACCTGCCTATTCCCATCAGGCCTTGCTGGTTATTCTTCAAGTCTTACCTGTGTATCTAGAGCTCTTGGTATCTTGCTTGGTATTCTGTGTTTTGTATCCGATTCTGTACCTTTACAGCCATCTTGGTTTTTACCTGGTTTGTTTGTCTCCGTTTGTCTGCCTGTATCTGGACCTGACCTGTATATAACCTGCTTGATCTGGACCTGACCTGTATATATTCCATTTGATCTTGACCTGACCAGTGTATATCCCTCCTGTCTTTGTTGTTTGTCCCTCAGTATCGGTTACCTACTAGTTTTATCCCGCTTTCCCTGTCTCAGACCTGTGTTAGTATTCTGTGCACCAGTGTGAACACTGGTCTATTCCTGAATTCCCGTTACCTGTCCGCTCCACCATCCAGCAGCTGCCGGACGAAGTAAGTTTTCCTTGTCATCTTGTAGGGTCACACAGGGACCGTCAGTTAAGTTCCTGATAGAGGGTTCCCTCTTATGAGGGCGGGGAATCTGCTTAGCCCGCAGGGACGTCGCAGGGTGAGTTCGCCACCACTTACCTAGTCTGACAGCTAGCGCCAATCCTGGTTGTGGTTGCGCTGTTGCTGGACAGGTACTGACACATACTTAAATACAGAGCATGTTTAAGGTTATCATGTAGTCTGTAAGTCTCCCATACTGCATTTGGAGCAACTTGTGAATATTAATATCCTAATCTAGGAACTAAACCAATTAAAATCTCATAGAGAATCCTTTCTTTTTACTGGCCAAATATTTAACTCGAAGGCTAATGGCTAATAGTAGACTCTCGGTCCATGGTTTCCCGGTCTCCACCTTTTGTGTCTTTAGTTTCAGAGTCCCAATCAACCTCTCAACCTTCCTGCTACTTTGTGAATGGTATGGGATCTGAGCTTCCTAGTCTATCCCTGAAGTTTAACTTCTCTTGAGAAGTGGGTACCTTCAAGCACTTCCAGTACCTGTAGACCACTTTTGACAAAAGTTACTTTGTTGAAACCTAAAAAAATAAATTAATGGATTCCAAAATTTAGTAATATACTCCACACTTGACAGCTGAACATAGTCAATAGGTGGACTTTCTCTCTGGGAAAGGTACAAATAGTCTTGGGAGTTGCAGGTGGTCACCCTCACAGTCCATAGCACAGAGGCCACTACACTAAATACTGAATGCTTTAAACTGGTGGGTATAACCATAAGTCACCTGGGTCAAATAAGGTGGTAGAGTACTTGATAAGCAGAGTCCATTGTCCACAGATCAGAATGGCACCTTCTTCTTTCTGCATCTTCTTGTTCTGTCGCCGCTTGTCTCTGCAGGACCTGTAGCATTTTAGGACTTACCGGGGTAAAGGTTTCTTCAGTGGTGGCGACTAAGGGTACAGATGTCCTGACGGCTTCCTTGGCTGCTCTATCTTCCAAGTCATTTCCTTGTGTTTCTTTTGACCTCGGTGTGTGTCTTCCTCTTAACAATAGCTACTTATGTTAGTCCTAGTAGCCTCTTGATAAGTATCTTAACCAGATCTGCACTTTTCACTAAATTTGTATAGGTTTTATAATGTTTTCATGCATTTACAAAAATTAAAACCTCCTGTACAAAAAATTTTGGGGGGATTTTGCCATCTTCTGGCGCTTATAACTTTTTTATACTTTGGTATACAGAACTTTGGGAGGTGTAATTTTTGCGACTTTTGATGAAGTTTACAATGTTATTATTTTAAGGACTGTACGACCTTTTGATCACTTATTATAGAACTTTTTTTTTTAATTGCAGAAAAGTGCCATTTTTCGACTTTGGGCGCTATTTTCCTACAGAAAATGTAGTATTACATCACATGTCAGTAAGGGGTTAATGCTGGTGACCTTTGCTCACTATTTTTGGGGGAAATATCCGTCTCTGGGTATAGAATTTTCTAACAGTTTCTTCAATAATCTCAAAAGATATAACATTTACGCATAAACAAAATCCTGGAATGTTCCACAGGCTTCCACGAAATTCTGGGTTCTGAAATTTCTCTGGAATAAAAATCATTGGTTAAACATAAAAAAATAAGAACTTTGATCTTGAAGTTGTACAAGCTCTCTGGGCAAGAAAGCACAAAAGGGAAAATATAAGTTTAGAACAAGATAAAAGGTCATCAACATATAACAAGAGAACATTTCGACCTCTGTTCTACTCTTTGCGGGCATAACTACTGTATGGATGCTTGAAGAATCCTGGCTACCTGGCAAGACTTTTCACACATATTACTTTCCTTAATGTGTGAAAACTAAAATCCAATAATCTGGATGCAAAAATGTGCAAATACTTGTGTACGTGTGTCATAAATTGAGGAACATTTCCTGGATGTGGAAGCACTGTGATGACGTGTCTGCTGTAAAGACAATCTGGGAAAGTCTACTGCAAGCCAGATAGGGACGACAACTGTTGGCATGTTCAAAAAGGGGAAGAGGTCATCAGGGCTTCTCAGGAAAAACGTTTTACCGTTATACCGAGTGGTGTAACTAGAAGCTGATGGGCCCCAGTGCAAAGTCTGTTTCAGGCCCCCAACTATATAGTTTATAGTAATAGTCTTCTCATATGGGAAAGTGACATCACAATGGCCCCTAAACCTCTTGGGCCCATTGGTTATACCTGTTTATGAGGGGTGCACGGTGGCTCAGTGAGAAACACTTCTGCCTTGCAGCGCTGGGGTCCTGGGTTCAAATCCTACCCAGGTCAACATCTGCAAAGAGTTTTTGTATGTTCTCTCTGTGTTTGCGTGGGTTTCCTCCAGGTCCTCTGGTTTCCTCCCACACTCCAAGACATACTGGTAGGTTATTTAGATTGTGAGCCCCATAAGAACAGGGACCGATTTGGCAAGCTCTGTGCGCCGCTGGGACGTCTATTTAGAAGGGGATTGTGTCGCACGGGATCGGATTTTGGCTGAACATCACTGGGAGCACTTGATTCAGTATTGGACATCTTCGAGATTCTGTGAATTCAAACAGCTCAGAGTCAGCAGGGAAGCTCAGGATGTCATTAAAGATATGTGCTCCCCTCTCGGTCAGGTTGTCAGCAGAAGGGCGTTTGGGTAGGCGCTTTATGCGTATATTGTTACACCTGCCATGGTTTTCCTGATCATCAGTGTTGAATATGCGATCTAGACGGACTCATTTCAAGCTCCATAGCAGTAAGACGTTTATCCAACGCTGCGGACACATTTTCAACATTCAAAGTAAAAAGTAATCACTTCCTCAAGATCCAAAGCCTGTTGTTGTGAAAGCTCAAGTCCAGATCCTGTTTGGTAGGAATTCTGCATGCTAGGGTTAAACCCTGTTCCGTGTTGCTGCAGGTTTGGGGAAGCTCCTAACTGCAGGAGGGGGGAGGGTGTTGAATATACCCCTTGGTGATAGAGTCTGGCCTGCTGCTTTGTACCTTGGGAAACCCCTGGCTGTGGGGATAGTTAGGCCACAGTTCCCCAGTATGATAGAGAAGAGAACGACTGCTGGGGCTGTCCCAGCTGCTCTCATTGTTCGGCATGTCATGCGTCTCTGCCGCTGTTGTGATGGTGAAGGGGCTCGGGCCGGGTGCCATGATGGCTGCAAATGGTGCCTCACGTGGAGTGGGAGCTGCGCTGTGCAGGTATAAAAAGTGGTCCAAGTTCAGGCCGATTTCTGCAGAGCAAATGTCAGTAGAAGTTCCCTGACGTCCCGCGGTTCTCCCTCTTCGGGCTGACAAGTCGGGCCACGGGTAAGCTGATAAAAGCCGCGATTATGGAGTTGGAAGGTACAGAGCGCGTGCAGTGCAAGTCCTCACACCGCCATTAACGAACCATCCCCCCCCCAAGTAATTGCCATATTCAGTAACAGCATTCAGTGCCGCACATGTACGGCTCAGAGCGCTAAAGGGTTAAGTAAAATAATTAGGTAGGAACAGGAGGCTGTGAGAGGCAGCTAGAAATCTGTAATAATTTCCCTTTTCGGGGCAAGGTGAAGAACTGCAAGAATATACTCACCCGTCCTATAATGCAGGGAGAGTGACTGCGCTTCCGTACGCATACTGTCTACTAGAAAATGAAGAAAGGAAGCTATCGCACGCGTTCTCTAAGGAGCGGGGTAAAAGGCGTGAAACATGTTACGCCAAGCTCAGAGCCAGACACAATTTTTGTCTCTCTTTAACAACTCCAAAAGTTGTGAGGTAAAAGACTCCTCTCCCTCCTCAGCTTCTTCCTGTGTCACCATCACCTCATCCGTCACTGACTGAAGTGTTTCCTCCTTTATGTAATAAATAAAAATTCTGCTGCTTGAACCAGCCACCAGCCCACATCTTATATACAGGTCCAAGGTGAAAGTAACTACAGAGAAGCCTGGAGCTTGGTATATATGTCGTGTTTGTTGGACAACCGACAGGAGGAGGACATAGGATGGATTAGTAAAGAGAGAGTTGACATTACATGCAGTTAGGGAGTGTGGTAGACCGACCTAAAGAGATGGGTTGAAACTTTGGAGGGTGGGTATTTGTCTGAAATTCCAGGGAAGGTCATTCTAGAGAATTGGTGCAGCTCGGTAGAAGTCCTGGAGACGTGCATGAGAGGTTCGAATTAAGGTAGACGTTTATCTGATATCACTGGCAGGATTGAAGAGTTGGGTGATAGACTGAGATGAGAGGTTGGGAAGTGTAGCATTATGCAGAGCTTTATGGATGAGGGTTATGAGTTATTAAGCTGAAATAGGAAGGAGACGGGCAGCCAGTGCATTTATTGGCAAAAACTGAAGGCATCCATGTAGCGTTCGGTCTGAAAGACCAGCCTGGCTGCTTCATGAAGAATGGATTGTAGAGGTAAGTATTTGGTCAATAAAAGTTCAACTAAATACTATGTTATATATGCTTTGTTGGCAATAACAGAGGTCAAACATTTTCTGTAAGTCTTCACAAGGTTGGTACACTCTGTTGCTGATATGTTGACTCATTCCTTCATGCAGATCTCCTCTATAGCAGTCATGTTTTTGGCCTGTCGCTGGGCAACATAGACTTTCAACTCCCTCCAAAGGTTTTCTATGGGGTTGAGATCTGGAGATTCGCCAGACCAGTCTTGGACCTCGAAATGCTTCTTCCATATCCCCTTCTTCATTGCCCTGGTGATGTGCTTGAGATCATTGCACATGCTGAAAGACCCTGCCTTGTTTCATATTCAATGCCCTTGCTTACAAAAGGAAGTTGTTTGCACTCAAAATCTAAAGGGGGGGGGGGGGAATTAGAATTTTTAGGTTTTTAACTTTTGTTTATTTTTTACTATTTTTCAGCCCCCCTAGGGTACTTTAACCCTAGGTTGTCTGATTGATCCTACCATATACTGCCATGCTGCAGTATGTCAGTATATTGGGATTTACCACATCACGAATGAATGAGTTAAAATGAGTCAGCCTCGGGTCTTCGTATTACCTGGGCGTGTCATAGCAAACGCTCGCCGCCCCCTGATTACCTCACATGGGGGCAATTCAATCCAATATGGCAGAGCCACTGACATCACATCGATAGGGTGTTGGGCTAATCTTAATTGTAATAATAAGGGTGCATTGTCTGAACCAATAGTTGGAAGTAAGTCTACTTTAGAGATGTTATTTAAGAGGTATTTCTCTAACAGCAAAGATCAATATGTAAGTATGTCCCATGAGTATGAGAGCATAAGGTGTAATTTCTCTCGCCTCCGTGCACATACCTCCATATATTATGGTCCTGAAGGTATTTTTTTTAATACTTTACTATTATAACCAGGGCTATTGTTATCAATATCTGGGTTGAATTAAAGTCACCCCCTGGTATGAACTTACCTTTATTAACTTTTTCGGAATCAAGTCAAAACTTGACTTGAGTGGAGCCAATTAGGTCTTCCTTCTAGCTTTACTGAAGTACTTGTTGTCAGCTGTTCCACACATATCTCTTTATCACCAACCAATCTCCAGGTTGAAGCCAGGGAGATCCTAAAAGCTTCTGTAGGATGGAAGAGAAAACTCAAAAACATATTGTAACGCCTGTGCCTACACGTCGCACGTTTGGATTAACTGAACCACACCCTGCTCCTTGCATTTTAGTCCTGCCCAGCAAGGGTAACTAGCCTGATGGACAGTTTCCCCAGTGTGCTGGATGCGGGGATCGGCCATATATACCTGCCTATTCCCATCAGGCCTTGCTGGTTATTCTTCAAGTCTTACCTGTGTATCTAGTGCTCTTGATATCTTGCTTGGTATTCTGTGTTTTGTATCCGATTCTGTACCTTTGCAGCCATCTTGGTGTTTACCTGGTTTGTTGTCTCCGTGTGTCTGCCTGTATCTGGACCTGACCTGTGTATATTCCGTTTGATCTGGACCTGACCAGTCCCTCCTGTCTTTGTTGTTTGTCCCTCAGTATTGGTTACCTACTAGTTGTATACCGCTTTCCCTGTCTCTGTTCTGTGTTAGTATTCTGTGCGTCAGTGTGAACACTGACCTATGTCTGTATTCCGGTTACCTGTCCGCTCCACCATCCAGCAGCTACCAGACGAAGTAAGTTTTCCTTGTCATCTTGTAGGGTCACACAGGGACCGTCAGTTAAGTTCCTGATAGAGGGTTCCCTCTTATCAGGGCGGGGAATCTGCTTTAAGCAGGGCCTTAGCCCGCAGGGACGTCGCAGGGTGAGTTCGCCACCACTTACCTAGTCTGACAGCTAGCGCCAAGCCTGGTTGTGATTGAGCTGTTGCTGGACAGGTACTGACACATACTTAAATACAGAGCATGTTTAAGGTTATCATGTAGTCTGTAAGTCTCCCATACTGCATTTGGAGCAACTTGTGAATAATAATATCCTAATCTAGGAACTAAACCAATTAAAATCTCATAGAGAATCCTTTCTTTTTACTGGCCAAATATTTAACTCTAATGGCTAATAGTAGACTCTCGGTCCATGGTTTCCCGGTCTCCACCTTTTGTGTCTTTAGTTTCAGAGTCCCAATCAATCTCTCAACCTTCCTGCTACTTTGTGAATGGAATGGGACATGAGCTTCCTAATCTATCCCTGAAGTTTAACTTCTCTTGAGAAGTGGGTACCTTCAAGCACTTCCAGTACCTGTAGACCACTTTTGACAAAAGTTACTTTGTTGAAACCTAAAAAAATAAATTAATGGGCTCCAAAATTTAGTTATATACTCCACACTTGACAGCTGAACATAGTCAATAGGTGGACTTTCTCTCTGGGAAAGGTACAAATAGTCTTGGGAGTTGCAGGTTGTCACCTTCACAGTCCGTAGCACAGAGGCCACTACACTAAATACTGAATGCTTTAAACTGGTGGGTATAACCATAAGTCACCTGGGTCAAATAAGGTGGTAGAGTACTTGATAAGCAGAGTCCATTGTCCACAGATCAGAATGGCACCTTCTTCTTTCTGCATCTTCTTGTTCTGTCGCCGCTTGTCTCTGCAGGACCTGTAGCATTTTAGGACTTACAGGAACCAGAGAGATGTCCCAGTCCTGGAGATTCCCGAGATATTACACAGGAACCAGAGAGATGTCCCAGTCCTGGAGATTCCCGATCACATATAACAAGAGAATATTACGACCTCTGTTTTACTCTTGAGGGCATAAAACTGGTGAATGCTCTCGAACAAGAAATCCTGGGGACTACTGCAAAAGACCTTCCACATAAAATTTCTTAATGTGTGAAAACTAACAAATCATTAATCTGGAGTGGCAAAAAAAAAAATGTTGCAAATACTTGGTAGCGTGTTGTCATTGATAAATTGAGGAAACAGTTTCCTGATGTGGAAAGCACTGGTGATGACGTGGGTCCTGCTGTAAAGACACATCTGGGGAAAGGTCTACTGCAGACCAGAAGAGACGAAACTGTTTTGGCATGTTCAAAAAGGGAAAGACGGTCATCAGGGCGATTTACAGGAAAAAAAAACATGTTACAGTTGTTTACTACCCAGTGAGTGGTGTAACAGAAGGATGGGCCCCAGTTGGCAAAGTCTGTGGGTCCTGTGCCAGGCCACAATGTAAGTAATGTTTGGTTTATAGTAATAGTCTTCTCATATGGGAAAGTGACACCACAAGGGCCCCATAAACCTTTTGGGCGCAGGTGCGATCGCAACCTCTGAACCCCCTTAAGTTACCCCTCTGGTTATACCTGTCTATGAGGGGTGCACGGTGGCTCAGTGAGTAGCACTTCTGCCTTGCAGCACTGGGGTCCTGGGTTCAAATCCCACCCAGGTCAACATCTGCAAAGAGTTCGTATGTTCTCTCCATGTTTGCGTGGGTTTCCTCCAGGTCCTCTGGTTTCCTCTCACACTCCAAGACATACTGGTAGGTTATTTAGATTGTGAGCCCCATGGGGACAGGGACCGATTTGGCAAGCTCTGTGCAGAGCTGGGTAATCTGTAGGCCCTATATAAATAAAGAATTCTTATTAGTATGAGGTAATAGGGGTGACCCATTGGTAGGTTGCGCCCCTGTCGTTTATACGATGAAGAAGAGGTTGAAATAAAATGTCTAATATTTACAGTATGGACAGAAACGTCAGAATATTTGCATATTTCAGAACCGTATAATCTTCTCTTTGTCTGTAATATAGTGTAAACGTCAGAAAACATCTCTGGGAGCACTCTGTGCTGCTGTGTACCTTGGGAAACCCCTGGCTGTGGGGATAGTTAGGCCAGAATTCCCCAGTATGATAGAGAAGAGAACGACTGCTGAGGCTGTCCCAGCTGCTCTCATTGTTCGGCATGTCATGCGTCTCTGCCGCTGTTGTGATGGTGAAGGGGCTCGGGCCGGGTGCCATGATGGCTGCAAATGGTGCCTCACGTGGAGTGGGAGCTGCGCAGGTATAAAAAGTGGTCCAAGTTCAGGCCGATTTCTGCAGAGCAAATGTCAGTAGAAGTTCCCTGACGTCCCGCGGTTCTCCCTCTTCGGGCTGACAAGTCGGGCCACGGGTAAGCTGATAAAAGCCGCGATTATGGAGTCGGAAGGTACGGAGCGCGTGAGGTGCAAGTCCTCACACCGCCATTAACGAACCATGAGCCCCAAGTAATTGCCATATTCAGTAACAGCATTCAGTGCCGCACATGTACGGCTCAGAGCGCTAAAGGGTTAAGTAAAATAATTAGGTAGGAACAGGAGGCTGTGAGAGGCAGCTAGAAATCTGTAATAATTTCCCTTTTCAGGGCAAGGTGAGGAACTGCAAGAATATACTCACCCGTCCTATAATGCAGGGAGAGTGACTGCGCTTCCGTACGCATACAGTCTACTAGAAAATGAAGAAAGGAAGCTATCGCACGCGTTCTCTAAGGAGCGGGTAAAAGGTGTGAAACATGTTACGCCAAGAGCAGAGCCAGACACAATTTTTGTCTCTCTTTAACAACTCCAAAAGTTGTGAGGTAAAAGACTCCTCTCCCTCCTCAGCTTCTTCCTGTGTCACCATCACCTCATCCGTCACTGACTGAAGTGTTTCCTCCTCACACTGTGATATACACACTACCAGCGCCCCGCCCACACTGATCACATGATCTATTACATCATCACAGGTCCTTCATCCACCACTTCTCCTGTATACATGTACACACACCCCGCCCCTCAGTGACATCACACTCCCGGGTCACATGACTAGTGGATAGTGAGCAGGAGACGTGTGTGAGGTAGAGAGTGTCCTGCACTGAGGAGAGAAGAGGTAAGTGACCAGAGGAGGGACTACAACTCCCAGCCTTGCGAGCATCGATGGGAGTGTTAGTCCCTCCATATAGTTGTGTTGCGCCTGGAGAATGCGGGAGTGTAGTCCCCCTCCATTATAGTTTTCTTTTGTATGTGTACTCCTCGGATGCCTAGTACTATGGGAGTTGTGTAGGTCCCCTCCATTAATGTAGCTGTGTGATGCGAAGTGCATGGTAGCTGGTGGATGCTGTGGATGTAGTGCAGTAACTCATATGTGTGGTGCTCCTGGAGCTATGCTGGTGGAGTTGTAGTCCCCAATCCCTCCATATAAGTTGGTGTGGCGCTTGGACAAATTGCTGGGATTGTAGTCCCCCTCCATATAGGTGTGTGGCTCCTGCTGAGCATGCCTGGGAGTTGTAGTACTCCATATACGTATGTGTGTCCCTGGAGCATACTGGTGTTGTAGTCCCTCCATACATGTTGTTGCTCCTGAAAATG